>BROJ01000096.1:0-171551 GCA_026008555.1 Fistulifera pelliculosa | reverse complement strand
ATGGTAATGATTATCCAGCGGAAAGAGGCCTGCTGTGACGTGATGATAGCATGAAAAAAATATACGACGTGGATCTCCGCCGAACGAGAAGTGGAGTACCGCCTTTTTACACAAGTATCGGTCTCTGTGTACTGCACCTATCCCAAGTCCAATGCTTCGTCTCTGAACGCAATTCGCTGATCCTGGATCCTGGCAAGCGTGCCGGGCGTTCTGTATGAAATATTGGGTACAGTGATCACTCCCGGTTGGACAGCCTGGCGAGACACTGCATTGGGCAGGATCGTCGTCGCTGGAACATTCCCTACACCCTACACTTACACAGATTGATCTCTTACTAAAAAAGTCGATGGATTTATGGCAGGGATAGTCTCTTACACAAAGTTGATGTTCGAATTTTCAAAGTCGCCGATACCGCATGGTGGTGGTTCTTTATTGAGTCGCCGGTACCGGGTGAAACGAACGACAATCCTTCCTCTCGTCAGACCGGTTTTTTTTGAAAAACCAACGGACATGACGACGATCGGACGCTTTTTTTCTTCCTCGAAAAAAAGAGCTGCAACACCCAACAAATAATGCACTTCATCGACAACAAACAACAACAAGTAGGCAAGTATATTCATAACAGCAAAAGGCAAAACCTCCATTGTAATCCGTCTTAGCGTTCATCAAATCAAGCAGAAAATGTCGGAAACACCAATACTTCCTACAACAATTACCGCAACAAGCATAGATTGCCAACATCACAATGCATCTTCTTCCTATCGAAACATGTCTGATTGCGACAGCAACACTAACCGCAATAGCAACAAATGCCTGCAAATACGCAACGAACTACACGACTTGATATACGAATTGATGGATTTCTTTCGCAGCCGCAGCTGGAAGAAGAAATTGTTGACGATTTTATGACACTGTGCGGCTTGTACGTCATTCTCGATTTACTCTTTATTGGATCCATTGTACAAGCACTTCAAGCGTACGGCAAGTACATGACGACGCATTTGATGCGCGGGACGTGGCTGTACATGGGAGTCTTGGTTGTGGCGGCGCTCGTCATGATTCCGCCCATGCCTGTATTGTTCATGGGAGGGTACATTTACAGTACAGCTGCTGGGCCTTGGGGCATTGCTTTAGCCTTTTTTGCGTCGCTGTTTGGTTGTGCGGTAGGAGCTGTCTTGGCCTTTTCCGATCGCGATACATGATGCGAGATTTAGTGACGCTGTTTGCGAAGCGCTATCGCGTCATTCGAGCAATTCATCGGACTATGTCGAAACACGGCTTTCGGGTGTTTCTGCTGTTGCGATTGTGTCCGATTGTGCCGTTCAATGCTTTGAATCACATTGCGGGGAGTACCGATATTACTCTGGAACAATTCGTGTTTTCTCTGTTGCTCGGTATAATCCCCATTTCACTTTTAACGGTCATGGCTGGAGCTACGGCCGAACAAATGGTGTACGCGGCCGAAGATCCCGATACGGCCGTCTATACGGTGCGAATATTACTAATTGTGGCAGGTTTAGGTTTTAGTATCGGTGCTGTGTTGAGTACAGCCTATGTGGCGCGAAACGAACTGCGCAAAGAATTGGCCTGGGAGCGCATGGTAGCACAAACGGAAGGAGGACGCATCAACAGAAACAATAACACAGATGGTTTGGATCAAGCCTCTGTAGAAGGAAATATACATGATGAGGACGAGGATGAAGCGATTATACGGTGGAATTTATGTTATTCACCGGCGGAAGAAGAAGTCGAAGTGGACAGCGATGGTTCCAAACTGTATCCGGATGGGACTCGAGTCAAGGAAAGTCAAGAAGAAGACTGGATTTGGTTGTTTCCTTGATTATTGAAGAGAAGCATTCATATCATGAAACTCTAGATCATTATAGACGGTCGAATTAGACTACCAGATTAGCTGAAATGTAATGTCGAAGCGATAACCATCTAAAAACGTATGCCGCAAGTTGACCTATCCTTGATGAGGGAGGCGTCGTGACAAAAAGCGGCGCCTCATCTCGCAAGAAGGAACAACACAAACAAAACATACATACAAGTAACAATAAACACTACAGAATGATTCGCTCGTGCAATATTCCACCTTTATTAAATCGCATTTGCGATGACAAAATTCATTCCGCTTTTCTCGTCACGCGCGACGGCGCCTTGTTGGGTTCGAGCAGCAGCAACATCAATTCGCGTCAAGACGATTCAGAAGCTGTTGCGGCCTTGCTGGCAGATGTGGGAGTCGATTATCAGCGCTTGGGAGAAGAATATGCGGCCGTGGATGCCAATCCACGTTCGAAAAGTCATATGAAATGTTTGCTGGTGGAATTAGAGCAAGGCTTAGTCGGCATTGCGGGATGTTCGGAGATGGACTCGCTGGTAATAATCGTAGGAGACCCGAATGCGCCGCCAGGGTTGGTGAAAGCGAAATTAGAAGCTCTCGCGGATTATGTACAAGAATCTCTCCTGCAAGCGAATTGATAAAAGAATCCGTTTTTCATTACGCTTGTTAAACTTATTAAGCAAAGAAGATGATACATGCTTCCTTTCTTTCGTTTGATTCTTTTGCGAGATGTATAGCTTTGCATGGGGAAACATGAACGGTGCATCAATTGTATCTTGACTTGGGAATTGTAGCGATCAATGAGAGAATTAATGTTAACGCCCTCGAAAGGCTGCATTACTGGATACTGCACCGAGGGCTAGCTCGACGCAATGTTTCCCGACATCGTTCATACTTGTCGCTGCTCTTTGACACGCAACAAGGCACGTCCACGTAAATCAGCCTGCCTTAATGGTTCCGGGATGCGAGAATAAATTGACAAGGCAATCACCCACTGTGTTGCTTGTTCCAGGGATATCGAATGGCCCACGGAAACGAAAATGGGTGTTTGCGTCGGATGCTGGTGTTGCCCGTGCGCCAATACAGCACAAGCGAGAGTTCCGCGATGAGGAACGTGCAAAGGAATCGCCAGTCCACGCAATTTGGGATTCGCTCGTTTCGACTCAGAGCTAGATTTGGATAACGAGACAAACTGTTTCACCATCTCACGGCGTTCGAGCGTTGAAACTGTTGTGACGATCCCTTCTGGCGACGAAAGTTTGTGTTCGCCTGAAATCCTCTATTGTCTCGAACCCAGAAGTCATCGTCATCCTGATGAACTCTTTTCGCTCTCGATCATGGATATATAGCTAATAGCGTCCTTCAAACTGTCGTCCATGCCCTTCCAAACTACATCCTTGGTGAGATTCCTTCTTGATACAGCGTCTTACCGACACCGATTGTGGGCAAGCCCGTGGCTACACCTAAAGCACATGCCAATCCCGCTCCTCTGGGATGTAAAATACCATTTCCATCAACGAGAACGACGCTCGAGTCCATTCTGCGTATTGTGTTACTTGTTTCTGAATCAATCGTTGCAAGGGAGCGAGCTCGCGAAACGCCAGAAACGAAGGAACATAAGATTCCTCCACGTCAAAGTATTCGGAATCTTCGTGCACAATTTGCAATGAAGGTATTTGTAGAATCACATAGACGGCAATGGCCGAACTGGGTGTCAAGGAGGAGTAGCTCACATCGACGCCTCCTACGTAATTGTCTTTCTTGTCTCGAACAGAAGCTTTCCTGTATACATTCTTGCCTAGAGATAAGCAGGAGAATCGTTCTTCAACAGGGTTTTCGTCGGGAATATCTGCACTTGGGCAGCAATGTTCATTTGCTCACACAGCCATTTTTTTTTATTGTTTTCGTGTGTGCTCATCTCGTCGATTCGAGCAAGGCATTTGAAGACACGTTAGAATCAACCTTAGTTTGAGCGATTCCATGAAGATGATTGAGCACGAAAATAAGTTTCTTTTGTATATTTATGTCGCCTAAAGAATGATCTGTTGAGCTGTAATATGTTTATTGTTATCCGAGCTGAAAGCATAGCATGGAGCGGATCATGGTCGCATGGTCGCATGGTCGCAAATGAAATTGAACCGGTTCGTGATGACCAGAATTAAGACTGTCTTACCGGTACCAGTATCTATACCTCGATCATCAAGCACTTGACCACGTCACATGACTACGACCAGACATCTTTTTCACTCTCTCTACAGAGACCCCTCGTCTATGGAGAGCTACCGTACCCCAAGGAGGTATAATATAGAGGAGGTGCACCCTGTACCGGAGGGCCCGGGAAACCTTCTGCAACCTGAAGTTTTCGTTCTGGTAGCACTTCTACACAACCTACGCCCCCGTGTTATTTTCTCGTATATCCATTTATTGCCCGATCGGAATTCAAAACGACATCGGCAACAAACGAAAAAACCGCGTTGACGACACTCATTTGAAAGAATATTTATTGTTCTTGTTAATGATTTATAGTCATCTCCTCTGTGTTATTCGCAAATAATCTTCTCCCGTTTTATTCCTCTTGCGGAAAATGGCAGATAGTGCACCGTCGGCGAGCAATCAATGCTCCTGTTCATGGGACGAATGTTTTCGTTTACTCAAGAAATACAAGCCAACTTCCCGGACAATCATGTCTGGAAAGGAAGTGGCTATCGTTGGCGTGTAAGAACTTTTAACGAGAAAAGTACCTTTGAGAGAATGATCCTTCTCGCCGCAATGTGCCGTCACGTCCCCGGCATCAAGGAACAAATGGTTGGGAGTGGGAGGGAGAAAAACAATTTGTCGTTGCCCGACATCATTTTCCAATTGCTGCGTATAAGTACATTAGGCAAAGGAAGTTTACCGTTACGATTACCAAAGTGAAAATGGATTTTCTTGCAAAGGAAGACGGTAGTCTCCGCTTATCGGAAGATTGTAATGTCGTCGAAAAACTCGCAGGGTCCTTGCCGAGATTATTGGGACCTGAACTGCTTCAGTCGTACAAGAAGGAAGAAGAAGTCAAGCTTCCTTTGCTCTCCAAGATGTACATTTGCGCACCTGTGGAGACAAAGATTGGAGTTCAAGACACCATCAATGCTTTGCTCCGAAGAGTTTTACAAGAGTATTGTTTCTGGCAGTATTGATGAGGCCCAGTTCGACGAGGAATGTCAGCGGCTGGTCGCGATGTCATGGACCTGTGTCGAGAAAGCATTGGCTGCCCCAGGAAACAGTTACAAGCGAGTCTTTCACGGCCATGTTTATGACGATCTCTGTAACAACAGACATGCAATTACATGTACTGGAATTGCAGAAGATCGGACGGCGAACTCTATACTGTATTTGTTGCTCGCGAAGATGGTTTTGGGTCAGGTGGACGCTATCCTAAAGGCAAGACAACTGGAGAATCGGAAAGAATCTTCTGTTGTGATGACAACTGCTTGGCAAGAAGCTCAAAAGCAGATGTCAACAGATATTTTGGCTGGGCTCTGTTTTCTGTGAAGACTAGAATGAAAAAGGCAAAATGGCGTAAGACATTTGACGAAGAGGAGGTCGATTTCGTTCTGGAACTACTCAACAACTTATCGGCACGCGAACTGGATATCGTCGAAGACAAGGAATATTTGGAGAATTACTACCCCTCATTGATCGTCTCTACAACGAAGGAGGACTGACTTTGGTATCTCCGCGCATTGCACCTCTCGCTCACCAAGTTCTGGTGGGGATCACAGAACCTTTGGACGTCGACGCGTTGAAGGCAAGTGGAAATGAGTACGTGAAAGAAACAAGAGAAAAGATTAGCAAGAGTGTAGAGGATAGCCTTCTGCCTACGTTTCTTGAACTTACTCAGGACCAGCAAGCCAGCATCAAGACACGGAGTTTTGTTTTCGGCGGTTGGTGCGAAAACCTTCAACGCCCGAATGGGGTCCTTCTTGCGCTGTTTTAAATCCGAAAACAGCGGGAGAGGAACGGCGGGAGAATCCCAATCATCCTCAGAGAGGACCTACGACATAATACGGGGAAAAAGCAGCATCAAAGAAAAGAAAGCGATAGCAAAATAACAATAAATATTCTTTCAAATGAGTGTCGTCAACGCGGTTTTTCGTTTGTTGCCGATGTCGTTTTGAATTCGATCGGGCAATAAATGGATATACGAGAAAATAACACGGGGGCGTAGGTTGTGTAGAAGTGCTACCAGAACGAAAACTTCAGGTTGCAGAAGGTTTCCCGGTGGGTCTACAGGACTTTCTACGTGCGGTACACCTCCTCTATATTATACCTCCTTGCCGTACCCTACACCCTACCCCGGTAGTTCTTGACTTTCCGAAGCTAGACCTACTTATTACCGTTTACCGTTTACCGCTTACCGCCTTATAGTCGAGTGCTTTATGCTCTATGCTCTGTTTCTCAATGCCTCTATGCTCTATGCCTACCTGGTATGCCTATGTTTGATTATTTTCGTTGTGAATTGTGAATAACGTGTTCGTGCAAAGTGCCAGCTCACACGTACCTGGTAAAACGGACCCTCCTCGCCTCCTCGTCCGCCGCCCCAAACGCGAAACGAAGTTCTTGTTTCTGAGTCAGAAACTTCTCAGCTCTCCGCTCGCCCGCTCGTCGAATGCCGGCAGGTTAACAGGTCATAAGTCATAACTCATAACTCATAACTCATAACATATAGCTTTAAACTTTTCGAGTGTCATTGGTCATTGGTCATGGTCGATGTGTGAAATATATTTTTCTTCGCTGCAAATTAAAGTTGCAGTGGCATTTGTGATTTGTTGACTACCAGTACCAGTATCCTGTATCGCGTTCCTTTTTTTTCCGGGAGCCGAGTATTCTCCGGAAGAATTCACAATCGATCAATTTGACGGCCCTTGAATTGCCACGATTCTACTGTCTAGATTACCTTTGAACTTTAATAGGTCAATCCTGGAACTTCCTCGTCGCATGAAGGCAGTATTTCTTATTTCTATGCTTTATCAGGAGGAAGGAACACCCAACTATACTTCGTAATCGCCCAACTGATGATCTTCCAAGAAACGACGAATTCTTCTCAAAATACAAATTCCCTTTTTTCTGAGCCAAAAGTGCACAGCCACGAAGTTCCAGAAGGTCTCGAAGATCGAAGACTTGTCATAAAACTCTCCCTCACCATCAAGTTATTGCATCGAGCCCAACCTCCAGCATGTGTAACGCATCTGTTCGTCCCAGGCACTCGCCCATGAAACTGGATGTTACAAAGAGAAGATTTCACGGCCGTGTGGCGAAATCTTGATTGTCGAGTCGCCTCGCTGGTCCGATTGCGTGAGCGAAGTATCCTTCTGCGATACTGAAGGCTCTGACTTCGACGACCTGACCGAGCTTGTCTTTTGTAGATGGCGCCCCGAAGATCCTGTTTCAAGAATACGCTCTTCATCGCCTCCCAAGATTCCCCAACGTGTCAGTTCGAATCAAGTTTTCGCTTCATGACAAAGTGGCAACGTGTCCCATGTACATAAGCGAGTCACTCAAATAACATCCTAATTTATAGGTTCAGATTAAGACGTATTGATACCTTATTAATATCAATTTATCTTCATTGCGCTAGCTAGTAGCTACGTTCGTGGGGAAAGACGATTACTTATTGATTATTCAACATGATTAACCGCTATGGACGAGTGATTAAAAGACAGGAAACGCAAGCACAATAGAGAAGCGAGCATGCCAATCGAAATCTTGGCCTCGTTATATTCCTTTTAGACTAAACATTTCATCGTTTACAGCATTGCGATCGAAATACGAAGAAGTGACCGAGCTGCTTGCACACGACAGACGACAGACGACCGAAGGAAAAGGCGCCCGCAACCGGCAACGGCAACGGCCAAGGCAACGGCACCACACAACATTTTATTTTCCTTGTTCCTCCGCATTCGATAATTCGATGTGTGTCGTGTTTCGTACTCTCTAGGCTTTTTCGGTGTTCTCCAGAACACTGTTTTGTCTGATCCTCCGAAAGAATGTACAGTACAACTCATACGACCTATTAAGTGAGAAACCCCTATAGCCACGTAATACAGATTCGAGTCATCCAGCTGCTTCTTTGCTAAAATGTTTGTTCTTGGAACTTGTATTTTTGGTCTTGTCTATTGAAACAAGGCTATTCAATATATAAAGAAGGCAATTTTGCGAATGCGGCGGAGACATTCTCATAGACCTAATTCTCATTCGTTACTTCTTTGCTCTTTGCACCTACGATTTCCACTTCCACCGACGGCCCCAAACATTTTCATAAAAATATCAAACACACAACATTCACCATCGATCGCCTCACCATCTATAACAAGCATGTGCAACGCAATCACCTATCCACAACACAAGCGAAGTGGCTCCCCATTAATACAGCTGACCATGGCTTCGTTTGCGCGGTCATGTCCCTGCGGAGAAATCTTGACGAAAGTCTCGGCCAACTGGTCCGATGACATGAGCGAAGTCTCCTTCTGCGACGCTGACTACGACGACTTAAACAGCATGTACGTTGTGGGAAGCACTTCCAGATGGCAATCGGAAAGCGACATTTCCAAGTCAAGGTCCTCGACTCCTCCCAGATGTCCACAACGCCGCAGTCGTTCGGATGACGCGTCGACATTCTAACGAAGCGTTCGAAAGGAGCGCCATTAGTATGTATCAATAATTTGTAATATAAGGCTATGCTAGATTGAACAATTACTTTGTTGGTTCGAATAGATTTGTGAAAGCCCTCGCGTCAACGATTCATCCAAGCTCAAAATCGCAACGCGTCGAGGTGTCGTCTCTCGAGTCGCGCTCCCGAACCCATTCTGTCACTTTTGTGTCGCAATGACCCATTATGGGCACCATCCACCGCAGTGAAGTCCAATTTGGCTTGCAACTGGCAAATGAATCCGGTTCGAGTTTGCCGTTCATCGTCGCCATGTTTTGTCGCATTGTGTTGGATGCGTATTCGTGACTAACGAGTGCCGAGTGTAGAATGACGAATGAGATCGGGACTGGACCTGTCACAGTAACTGTAGCCTAAGCTGTACTTCTTTCTCTTTCTACTTCAAATCACCCTTATCGGCAATAGCAACGGAGTATTTTTATCCGCCATTTTCCCTTGAAGTCGCATCGGACAATCGCTATTTCTGTACAATCGACATCCGAAATGGATCATTCGGAAGTTTTTTGTTCTTTCAACAGTACTAGGAATTTCTCACCGACTCATACTTGGCAAGGAATTGTTATCGTCGGTAGCAAGTAGCAATCTTAAAGAGGCTAATCGTGCCTAATAAATGGTACTATGATTTTGTTCCATTGGCTTCTAAGTCCCTTGTTCATTTGCGCGGCCAACTTTAAACACAAAACACCTCACTCCGTTTTCAAGTTTCAACATCATCATCAGGTGGAGAAAACAAAACAAAACAAAACAAAAAACGTTTGCTCCTTTCACAAAACATCATCATGACCAGCGACACACTCATGATGAAAGACAAGAAGGACGCTTGTCCTACTTCGCAACCGAAGCGAGTTGAGAGCGATGACACTGCCATTTCGCAATTGACTGAACCCTCCATGTCGGCTGAACAGGACGAAGAAGAAGAAGAAGAAGAAGAAACGGGCAATCTCGATCACTCTTCTTCCTTAAACAAGACTCGCATTCAAGTCTCTGTGACAACGAAGAAACAGGAAATTTCCGACAAGCTTGACAAGCAAAGCAAGGATTCTTCCAAAATGCCGACACCTCTACTCATGCGTCAAACGGTGACTTCCACCACTTCCTTCTCCAGCTCACCCGGTGCCATGGCCATTGAAGGCATCGGAGAAGCCTCACCGCGCGCTCCTGCTACAGTCCCCAACGACTACAACGATGATTGCGAAGATGTCGAACAAGGAGAAATGGCAACAGCTGTTGCGATTTCGGATAAGGACCTGGAAGATGAGTATCGCCTTCGAATTATGGAAACTGCCGTTCAAGCCAAAGTATTAGAAGAAGATGACAACCCTCCTTCCAGAAAAATGAACCCTCGAACCATCAAGATTATTCTATTCATTGTGGTGCATGTTGTTCTGGCGGTCATTTTCGTGGCCATCTTCTGGCCGCGGTCCAGTAACAAAACTGTAACGTTTGTTGAATCTCCACCCACGGCAGCACCCACCACTCAGTTCAGTGCTCAGGTCACTGAATACTTCCGCACGGAATCGGACGATCCTTTGCGCGAGCAATCTGGTACACCGCAATATCGGGCATTGCAGGCAGTGGCGTCCATGTCACATCTTTCGCGAGATGACTGGTGGACGGCCTATGCTTTGATGGTTTTGTACGAGAGTACACAAGGAGATCTGTGGCACAATTACACCAATTGGCTTTCCGATGCCCCGCTCTGTACCTGGTACGGTGTTTCTTGTCAGGAAGGAGCTTCGAATGAACCTGCGATTGTCGTTGGTTTGAATCTAGCCGACAACCGTTTAGTGGGAACATTGCCGTGGGAAGTAGCCACGTTGCCGCTGGAGTCGTTGTATCTCCACAGAAATGCACTAGTAGATGCAGTTCCGTCCGAAATGGCTCGCATGAACGAACTGATCATGCTGGATCTTTCGAATAACTGGTTGACAGGGAGTCTTCCAGTTGAATTGTGCGCTGCTGGTGAAAAAAGAATCTTCACAGTCGATTGTGCCCATGTCGAGTGCACTTGCTGTTCTCCGGATTGCACCGGTGTGACCGTTTCCGATACCATGGCTCCTGCCATGTCTCCCTAGGATTAGTTAGTGTTGAGTTAAGAGACTGTCGACAAGACGGCAGAAGCATTCAATATCAACGACCAACCCAATTCCCCACTTCTCCTTACATTTCCTCCTTTTGTCACAAAGCAAGCTCTTTCTGTTTTCGCCCAGCCCGAATGCTAGTCCAGACCCGTTCCGGTAGACAATTCGTTAATAAAAATGTCACGGAGTAGCTCTTGGCGATGCACTGCTGCGACACTAATATTTCTAAACCAAACGATCTTCGACTGTAAGCAGCGTATCGAATACAGTAGACACTTTATAAAGCCATAACCATTTATTTATTATCACTACCTTTCATCCAGCAGCTAGAGGCTAGAGATGAGGAGACGATCTGCAGCTCGTTCCGTTGCGTTAGCGCTAACGTTACGTTCGTCCTTCCCCATTTTCGTCGAAGAACGTTTTGGTTTCTTGTTCTCGCCTTGTGGTTGTTGGATTTCAAAAAGGTAAGGTTTATTCGACTGAGTACAAGGTAACGTACTGTACAACCATTCTGGCGCGTTTGGCGCGTGATGCCTCTATTAATTCAAATTTTCATGCACCCGGGTCTTCCTAAATCGATTGTCCGTTGAAAGAAGTACGACAACCTGTCTGTACACTTTAGCTTTTCCAACGCCCAAAAAAACAGGCGCGTCCAAGACACACATGAAGAAGGAGTTCCACTCTCATGTATCGAACCAATCAAAGCATCCAAGATCAGGCCCAACCCAGTGGCAACGGAATTTCTACAGTCCATCGTACAGAAAATAGAAGTACGATCACAATCGCACCTACCGGTACTCAAGTTCCTGTAGATCGTAATTATGGGTCGTCTTCCCAAGCGAATTGAAAAGAGCTTGGGACTTGTGTGGGGATGAGAGGTGCACGTAACACGCAACGCAACGCCCTGTGCGCGGTGCGCGGTGTGAAAATCGCGTTGCGGAGATTCCTTGATTAATACATTGTTATGACAAGAGTGAGTCTTTCTTATTTATTTGGAACGCAACGATTCAAGGCAACAACACAACTTTATTAAAATGAAAGAACAACAACAACAAGAAGCAGAAGAAATACCACAACCGCCCGAGCGCTTGGTGAGCGGAACGTATTCAATCATTTCACAATTAACAGATCCTACCAGTCTCGTAGTAGAGTCGGTACCATCCGGAAGCGTAGAAACGCTGCAAGAGACATGGATGCTTCCGGAGACCAATTCGCTCGATTTGGACGACAAAGCGGCTTCCATGCCTCCTCCTTTACAACGAAATGTCTCGATTCACGAACAAAGGGCTTTTATTGCAATCGCCGGGTGCTGTATCCATTTCAGGCTCATCTTCCAGCGATGCGGAACCTGCTTCCGGAGCGCAACAAGACGAGCAAGAGCAACCGTCGTATGAAGAATCGTACACTACCACAGCAATCGCAATCTCCAATGAAGATTTAGAGTCCGAAATCAGAGGCCGCATTCTACAAAACGCAGTACAAGCGAGTCATATTGAAGCGGAGAAACCGGGGCAGCAAAAGCGCAATTTGGGAATGGTTGTGTGTCTAGCGATTGCGGCGATTTTAGCGGCTGTACTCGTGACGCGCTTATTATTGATTCAGCCGGATCAAGAGGAAAACTCAGTTCCCACGTTTTCGCCGCAGCCGACTTCTGCGCCTTCCACTCCGTTGCCCACGCTGCGTCCTACCGTTTCTCCCACCTATTATCCTACTGCGGCTCCGACGACCGATCGCAATCGACTCGTGGCCGAGTATTTGCGGCCCTTGTCGTTTGATCAAGGGCAAAGCATCAACACGCCCGGTACGCCGCAGTCGAATGCGTTTCGAACTGTTGTTGCCCGAAGAAACTTGTATCCGGGAGAAGACTTGGTGACAACGTATGCACTCCTGGTAGTGTTTGAAAGTATGCAAGGGAGTCGGTGGACGAACAATACCAATTGGTATAGCGGCTCGGCGGTGTGTTCGTGGCATGGGGTGACCTGTCAGCCTTCTTCGCAAATGCAACGGAAACGACTCTTGCAACCCGATGGCATTGAAGGTGACAATGATGGCATGAAAGTCGCTGGGTTGCGTTTGAGTAACAATCAATTGCTAGGCACAATACCACCGGAAGTTGCCTTGCTCCTCTGGAGATCCTTGATCTGGGTGGTAACCGCTTAGTCGATAACATTCCCTCGGAACTGAAGGATCTCAAGCAAATCAAGTACTTGAATCTTCAAGGAAATGAGTTATTTGGTTCCATTCCAGAGTCATTGTGTGCTAGCGGTGTCATTGTGCAAGTCGACTGTGCCATGGTTGCGTGCAGTTGTTGTATTCCCGACTGCAGTGTCTTTCCACCAGCGACGGCTCCTCCGGTATCGGGTCCTGTGGCAGATATGATGCCATCTTTCATCGCAACCCCAGCGGTGGCAAACTTGCCTCCTTGGGCCATTGGGGTGCCGACGTATGCTGCGACACCATCCGTCGTTACGAATCCTGTGCTTTCTCCCTTGGCAACGCCGGGGTTCCGACTCTTCCAACGTTGCCGACTTCACCAACATTGCCCAGCCTTCCGAGTTTACCAACAGTACCGACATTACCAAGCCTTCCCAGTTTACCAGCCTCGCCGACGGTAGTTAGTGTTCCAACGTTGCCGACCTTGCCTAGCCTTCCAAGTTTGCCGACAGCACCGAGCTCGCTAACGCTGCCTACCCTTCCGAGTTTGCCAGCAACACCTACTGTGCAAACGCAACCGACAGTTCCGACGTCGCCGGTACAGCTACCTACGACGCAGACGATTCCTTCGGCACCCCAAGCTCCGGTGCTCCAGCCGGTACCAACAACCGTTTGGACGACGCCAGCCCCTCAAGTCGATTGAATGCTCCAGTCTCGATGCCTGTTATATCACCCGTGACAATCCCAGCACCATCGCCCGTGGTGACCGTGCCCGAAGATGGAATACCAGTTTCCATTCCGACGCTGAGACCCGTGCAAAAGCCTGCTGGTTATCCGCCAACGATTATTCCTCCATTCTCAATTCCGGCACAACTTCCGATTTATGCTCCCAATGCTCCACCGGCGATTGCACCCGCGATCCCGACTATTCCTTCCATATTGGAGCAACCGATACTGCAACCGACCTTGAATCTAGTGCCTTCGCAACTGGTAATCTTGGCACCGCTTTTGCCGCCGCAGTTAAAGCCCGCTCTGCCCAGGATTGAATGGACACCGGTGCGGGGCCGTCTACTCAGACGATTCCGGAATTTGAACCACCAATGCCGGTAGCCATACCGGTAGCGGTGCCAGTAGCGACTCCCGCTTCAGTGCCACCGACCGCAGTTGTGCCAACTCCTGTTCAAGTTCCACCAAGTATACCGCCTGCAGCACCGTCGGCAGGTTCTCCGGGAGCACCTGCTCTCATTCCTGCACCCGCTCCGGTCCAAGCGCCAGTAGCATTGTCAGTGCCGGAGGACGCTATACCGGGCGCAACTCCTGTGACTGCGTCTACTCCGGCACCAGATGAATCGCAAGTTCCTTCTTCGCAATTTCCTTCTTTTAAGGTTGATTTTCTTCCCGGAACTAGTTAAATCATAATGTACATTAGTGTCTATGCATGCTATTCTTTCAGTCAAGTGGCATCAACTATTATGATAGGATCGACATATTCCACGTGCTTCAAGCTTGAGATAAAGCGAAAGAAGGAAGAGATTGCTTATATCACAAGTCTTTTAATTGGACTACTTTTGGAGTGCTTCGCCCTGCTCACTGCTCACTCCAATAGATCATAAACCCTAGTCGTCGTCAACAATGCACAACTACTGCGCGGAATGAAAGGTTTTGTCGCTGCTGATGAAAATATTTTTGGCTATGTTCTTGTCATTCATTTATATTCTATATACTTTCGACAATCGCGATCTCTTTATCTAATTTGTAATCATGAAAGACCAAGAGCAAAATAGCGGCGGCAGCGCGCACTTGGCATTGAGCGGAATGCAAGAAGAGGCCGTCAATCAAGCATTTGAAAAATTGTTTGGTTATCCTTGGGGCACACACTTTTCCCTCACTACAAGCGAAAACAACAGCACGGATACATCATTATCGTCACAAGAAAGCGTCTTGTGCAAAATATTTGGTCCTGATACGGCCGCTCGCATCTTATTGAAAAATCCAACGCTGCAAAAGAAACAAATCCAAGTCGTCCGCAAACCTCAATACTACAAAATGCCTAGACCATCCTCTTCTACTGTTACGCAACCTGCACCCACAGCTTCTACATCTACATCCCAACCAAGCACAGCACCGAAAAAAGGCGGCGTGGAAAATTTGTTACAAGAATTATCGGGTCCACAAACGACGACAACCGTCGCCAAGACCCATGCCGATTGGGGTCAATTCAAGGAACAAACGGGTCTGGGCGACAAACTGGAGGAGCAAGCAGAATCGAAAGCAGCCTATTTGAAACGTCAGGACTTTTGCAGCGTGTCGATCATCGGAAATTCGAACTGGAGAAGAAAGATCGGGAACGAGAGCGCGTTCAGCAGAAATAATTGCCATAGTCGGTTTGTAACGTTGCTGCGACTTCTAGATAAAGACGACAATCATAGGTGCTAGTCTAGGTATTTCTTTTGAAATTCACCGAAATAAGATGAGGGCGAAGGACTTTGCATTATTTGGTGGACTTTCCTCTAAAAGTTTAGAGCACGTAATCGCAAGGACCGCGTGAACGGACTGGTGAATAATTAAGTTATCTAAATAACTTCGAGAAGCGGTATAGCACGCAACACGAGATCGTCTGAACTCAGAAACAAAATGTGAATTAGATTAGTTGTCAGTGTGAGCTCTCTAGACAATTCGTTTGCGCTAATTTCTAAGAAGTTTTCTGTTCGAATTGCTGCAATAGTTTGCCAATGTTTTCGTGCCTGTTTGGAGTCGCGGTGATTGATGTATACAAGTGAAAAAAGCGGAGTGAGACCCAGTTCTTGCGCTTCCAAGCAAGACCGTGCATTATTCTTTCAGTACTTTTGCGTCGTCTGAATGCACTTACATCTTCTTCAAATTCGTGTAGGCTTCGCTCTGAACATTTTCCGGCATGAGCTGAATGTTTTCGGAAGTGAGACTCGTGGGGACACCGCCAACAACGAGATTCAAGTCATCTTCTTCTTCTCCAGTCGCAGCGCGTCGCTTTTTCTTCGTAACTGTCAACAGAATATCTTCCTCTTCTTTTTCCAAGGGAGAACCGTTAGAGGAGCTGAACGCATAGAGAAGTGTGAAGAATTAGCGTGTGAGGTGAGACGAATACATACGATCCAGCAACGTTGAATGCTCGATACTTCCATTGTGGTACTTCACACATCTACGTAAACCCGACAAACACTCGTCAATTTGCCACTTACTAGATACCTTCACCTCGCCGAATCGTACGAGACGGAGTCTCAATCTTCATTTTGGATTTGAACGAAGGTGTTTGCAAGCCTGCCGGCAAGACAGTCGTCGACGCTGCCACTCCTTCCGTTTCACGAATCATTTGCAACAAATCACACTGATACAAGAGATTAAAGTCATCGACCGACATTTGCTTGACGCTCTTGGGGATTCGAACCATTTCTTTGGCGTGCAACTGTTTCTGTTTTTGTTTCTGCTTGTCGGCTTCCATTTGAATGTTTTTCATTTGTTGTTCGTGTTCGCGACGAAAGTCGTGAATGAGTGCTTCGACATGATCGCGCTGGCTGCCGTCAAACTTGGGGCTTTGAAAGGAGGGTAAGACAGATGTCATGATTGTTGTTTGTAATGCTCGATTATGTTTGTTTCTTTGCACTGCAACAGGCTTGATTACTTTGATGACCTTCTTTTGTTGTTGTGTTGTCGTGTTGTTGTTGACGCTCGGCCGACGAAGCAAACGTCTTCTCCGCGCCCGTCGGTCATTTGAATAGGCAGTTTGAAGGACCAACGGAATGACCGTTGGAAAAAAGTTGTAGAGTCACGCGCGCTGATGCTACAGTTACTTGCTACAGTCGGAGTACCGCTTCTCCTCCACGAACGACCTCGTGCCTCGTGCGGCCATGGGGAAATGAAGCGCAGCACGAAAAACCTCACTTGCCGCGGATGCTGTGCAACGGTTCTTTCCTTATTGCTAGTATTATTCTCTTCTTTAAACCGATTCATTCATCATGCCACCGTACGGAGAACCCGACTGGGCCAGCCCCGGTAACACCAACACGAACAGTACGGTAAATGTCGATACAGGCAGCAACAATAACAACAATGCCACCGGTGTCTCGAGCAGCGGTAGAGGACGACCCGAATCGTAAGTTATTATGACAGACTCTATTTCGTTTTGATCTTCATTATATGCTCACAATAGAATGTACTTCCTCGTTCAATAATTACCTTCCCGAACGAAAACAGCGAAAAGACAAAATGCTGGATCGCCGCATTATCGATACTGGATCTGGGTCTCGCCGCCATGATGGCAGCATTAGGATTGCTTTCGTTGCTAGAAATGGACTTTAAAGAACTCAATGACGTGACGGAAGCCTTCTTGGCGGTTTACATGGTCGTCTTTGCTGTGCTCTTGGCCATGTACGAATTTGTCTGGTGGCAGCCGGTGCCGAGCATCAACAAGACATTTCGAAAGAATTTTGGCTTCATGTACGGTCTGAAAGGAAAAGGATTCTATTTGATCTTTATTGCGTTCTTGTGCATTGGTATGTGGAAGGATGAAACGTCTGCAGTGAAAGGGTTGGATTGGGCTACAGGATTGGCTTGGTTGGGGCAGGTTGCGGACATGTGTTTTTGAGTTGCTGTGTTCCCAACGCTGACATGTTGTACAAGCCCTCGGTAGCAGGTTTGGAAGAGTCGCAACAAGAGAATGTGGTCTAAGAGAGCGAGAGATTCTCAAAATTAATAGTATTCTTATTCTTCTTTGTTGAGTATGTATATTCTATGTTGTATGTGTCGGGTAAAACGATGTGTTACCCTTCGGACGAAACAAAGTATCTGAGTTAGTTATACTTTTGTCCATATTCCGTATAATGACTGATTTGACCCGTCGTAGGCTCCGCTTGCTCCGCGTTGGCCCAGACTTTGCATTGATGATACGGAGGACAGTACAAATGCAGCGTGACGGCCAATTCCTCGTTCGAAGGATTGCCCACGCGATGATATCCCATACTGTCTTCCATGTACAGCAGTTGACCGGCTGAATACAATTCATTGCGTGTGCACTGCATCGTCGCCGCGTCAAATCGCTCTTCTCGAATCTGACCTTGCAAGACTCGCATCCAACAACCATCGCAAGGATGATCGTGAATGGGGCTCGTCTGATGCGGATTCCAGCACAAGAGTAAGAGCGTGTAGGTTTGGTGGTCGGTAGCGATTAGATTGCGTGTGTAGGGACGCGTGGAATCCCAATGACAGTAGGGTCTCCAGTCGGTTTCGTGCAGTTTTAGTTTTCTGGTGAAAGATAAAGTGAGAGAGTGAAAGCACAGAGAACTCGGAAGTACATTCGATTACTTACTTGAAAAGCTCGCTGATCGGATCCTTGAGGCTAGGGCGAGAGAGTTCCGTCTTTCGTTGACGAATCGCACAAGGTAAATCCTTCAAGAATTCTTGCAAAAGAAAGGTTCTTTCGGAGAAGACGTATCATCCTTGACAAAGTTGTCTTGTTGATCTAGAAACAACGACTGAACATCACGAGGTGAAGACGATAACATGTCTTTACGTTCAAAGGAAGTGAAGGAAAGAGATGATTGTTCCAGAGCGCTGATTGCTTTAGAGACAACAACAACAACAACAGGCCAGTCCGACTTTGTTTTCCGTGAATTCGTTCGTTGATGCAGAATTCTGTAGGAGACCTCGAACATTCGACGAGATTCCGGCCACGCCAGCATTTCTCAACGGTCTTTTGCCGAAATTGGGCATTCCACATTCCACCAATCAATTTGACTGGAATTCAAACAGTACTACAGGTTACGCGTCATACGACGGACTGTTCTGTGTGCTGTGTGATGCATACCAGGTACGGTACGGTACCGGTACCGTACTTGCTCTATGAAAGATTGCAGCCGTGTGCTGTGTGCGATGTTTGTTAGTGAAAACCGATACCGGTTGCACAAAGGATAATGGGTATACTGTACTGGAACGAAAAAAAATGAAACGAAAGAAAATGAAGGACGTGAACAAAATTATTCATTGGACGAAATCAGTAGAAAACGAAAGTCTAAGAGACGAGTTCAATCATCGACAACGTTTGCGAAGGTACTCTAGATTTTGGTACCATTCCATGGCGAATGGTCTATTGAAAACATCAACTGTAAAGAAATACTCGATCATTTAGCTAGCCGATCAACCCACCAAATGTATTTCGTTCTGGCGATGAACGCGTCAAAGCAACACAACCACGACAATCACACCGTAAAGTCCCTTGTGCTCGAGAGTCGCGACTCCACGGAATAGTCTGATGCAATTGTAGCTTCCATTCGTCGGCTTTTGATAGGCGAACCCATTTTTGTACCGCCAATAGCGTTGCCGTATCCACACCCACATTGACAGGAAATTCAATCACGGTGCTAGAAGCTTCTGTATCTGAAACAATACAAGCGTCGCTCCCGGAGATGCGCATACCTTCCGGTCGAGCACCTTCCACGAGACATTCCTTCCATGCATCAATACGACCACCAGCTTGAACCACTTGCGTAACTTGTTCGGAAATATCCGAAGAGCAGATGGCATTCATCGCTGTAAGATCGCCGCTGGTGAGCGCCGCATAGAATAGTTTTTGAGCTTGCAGAACGGCGGCACTGTCCGAGTCTGAGGTATCTGCATCTGTTTCGTCCAACAGTTCGGTCGGTCGCAAATGCTGTCCTAACAATTCCAACCATTGAGGACGTTCTCCCGAACCCGAACCAAACGATCGACCATTAAAGTTCAGTCCAAACCAACGAAAGTCGTTGGTCGGAGCCAATTCATTGAAATAGTCTTTCCATTCGTCTGTATTATAAGCTTCGGCTAACCAACTCGCCTTGAATGGTGTCGTGAATGGAAGTGAATCACTCGGCACAAGAACAACAAAGGTCGAACTTTGTTGCAGACGTCGACCAAAAACACGAAGCGAGGTGACGGCAGTATGCAGTTCGGAGGCCGTCCCCGACAGCGCCAAGATCCGAGGCGGATTCGCAGATTGACGCAGCTTCTTCAAGGATTGCGGCTTTTCAAATGCAGCGATCCGACCACACATTCGCCGAGATGCGTATTTGCAAGTTTTCAGCATTGAGTTCTTTTTCCATGCGATTCAATTGCTTCGAGCGCCTTTGGCATTCTCGTACAAACAGTCCTGTACTCAGTATTCCAGCCATTGTTGAGACAATGGTTTGTACAGTAGTAATTGTTTCGCCGTTGACGCTTTCACTGATAATGGAGCCGAAAACAGTGTGACGGCCAATAAGGCATACAAATTGATCCGCAGCGGCTCACTTTGATTGAGTGTATTGTATCGCAAGAGTGCATCTCCACGAATTGATCTTAAGGAAAATAAATCAAAGACTGGTTTGGACATGTCGAATGAGTTGTTATTGTTTCTGTTGTTGTAAGCGTGAACAACAGTAGAGGAGCGTCGGCAAGTGACAGGCGACAAAGAAGCAGGAAAAGGAGCGTCTTTTGACCGCTGCACAAAAGCGCTAGCCCCTGTTATGAAACATATGTAGATGATCTGTAAGACTCGAGTAGCTATCATGTCTTGTTGCTGTGTCAGTTTCTATTATTATCATGTTTGTTTGTTTGTTTGTTTGTTTTCTCCGATGAGGTTGTTTGAATGAAAGTGTCATCGTCTCGTATTTCTGTGCCGACTGAGTCAGAACCCGGATGTTGTGTACGTTTGCTTGGACAATAGATTAGGAGAGAGATAATGTACTAACAAGGCGGCTGTTTCAAAAAAGCGCGCTCGCGAGCCAGCCGACCTGCATAGCGTTTCCGTTGCCTACAATTATGGAGACTGTCAAAAAAGCGCTCCAAAACGCGAGACCTGTTTTGGACAAGCAGGCACTTCGTTATCATTATTTTTTGTCGCTTCCTGCACGTCAAGGAATGAATAAACGAGCGATCCTTATTGTGGAGAGCCCTCGTTACATTCGTTCATTCGCTAAAGCGAGAGTCTCTTTCATTTTCTTGCTTACAACGAACGAAAATGACTGCGAAACAAGAACTCATCGTGACATCACTGGGAGAAGACGGTTATGTCGAAGTCAGTGAATCAGATACATTGACGCACGTCCGTGCTTTGATTTTGGAAGAGCTCGACGAAGAACAGCTTCCGGCGAAAGAATTCTGCTTTAAAGTGAATGGGATTCGCATTTCTTCGAAACAGGAAGGAAGAAAGCTGGCATTTGACTTGTTGGCAAAGAACGCAAAGATTGAGTTGGTGACGAAAAGTATCAAGCGAACAGCGGAAGAGTTGTCCTCTTTCGAAATGCCCGAGAATAGTAGCAAACGAGCCAAAACATCCAATTATGTTACACCGAGGGAAGCGAATGAATCATCAGTCGCTCACTTGAAGCCTCCGTCGCGCGAGAAACAATCAGAGAAACCTTCTCCGCTCAGTTTGGACGAACGATTGGCCAGTGACGATGACAATGATGCGTTGCTGCGGTCTAAAAGACTACAGAGAGTAGTAATGATAGAAATGAGAGCGACAAAGCACCGACGCAAGCAGCTGAGCAGGAGATTGGTCGCGAAGTGAGTGTCGATGAAGAGGAAGGCGCGGAATCCGTTGCTTCGAGCGGTCCCAGCCATGACAATCATACAAGTGATCCTGACGACGAAGTGTTGGACATCAGTACTGGCCGTTCCGCCGTCGAACCCAGCGGAAATGCTGTTTTTCAAATTATTGCAGAGGATAATCCTCACAAAGAGACGAATGAGGCAATGGAAAAGAGCAATCAAGTCCTCGACAAGCTCAAAGCCATGTTGCAAGAGAATCCTCTCTTTGTTCCGACACGAGACGAAACGAGTGGCTCGAGGAGATTCAGACGATGCACAATAAGAGTACACCGCAGACGGTTTTGGTGTTTTGGGAAATACAGGAGTGTAAGTAAAGTACTGCGTCGTGTTGGATTGGTTGCATTGTGCGAAAGCGAACTGAATCTAATTTCACGCACAGAGGCAAATCGTCTCTTTGAATGCGCTCTTGGAAGAAGCGGCTGTTTTGCCGACTTCAGGGTCGCGTGGTTGTACTGCGGCGGTGGTAGAGCTCGTTTTTCATGCCGATTTGATCAAAGCGGGTGGCAACATGATTCCTGCCTATCAGGGCGAAGTTCAATTCATCACTCTAGACGACTGGCTCAAGGAGCTCAAGATTTTGGTGGATGAATGTTCTACAGCGGAAAAGACTGTGTATGCGCTGGTTCCTGAGGAAGACAAGGCTCCTTCGGCAGCAGCGGCATGGCAGAAAATTGAGCAAGTTTACGGAAAGGGATTTATGAGACAGTTCCACAAACTTCCTACCGATGTTGCAGTCCATCGATTGTCCAACAATGTTCGTGTTCGCGCATTGCTCACAGCGAAAACGCCTGGAAAGGAGTACAACTCTATTCACGTGAATATTGGTGAAGTTGCGTCTGGTTCGGAAGAAGCCAAGGAGTTGCTGATGTCGTTTGATCAAATGAAAGCTCGTACAAAACGCAAAAAGAAGCAGTGGGCTCAGGAATTCCGAAGTGGGATCAATTCGTATGTTTACCGTATGGGGAACGGTGACGAACCACAGACTTGGCCGCTGATTCGTAAGGTAGAGCTTCGTGGTCCTTGGTCAGTCCTGTCTACGGGAGCGGTTTTGGTCGACTTGCCGGGTGTTCGCGACAGCAATGCTGCTCGCGCTAAAGTGGCGGAGCGTTACTTACAGAACTGCAATCAGATTGCCATTGTTGCTCCCATCAAACGAGCTGTTGACGACGGAACTGCAAAGGAGCTTTTGGGAGACGTTTGCTGATGGATGGTCAGTACGGGAATGTGTTTTTCATTTGTACTCAGACGGATGACCTCGAGGCCACGGAAACGATGCGAGACCACGCGGATGTTGCTCAACGCTTACCGGGTAGGTGGGAGCGAATGTCCGAGCTAGCATGCGCTCTAACCGAGTTGGAGAAGAAGGCCAACGATAGACTGCTCGAAGAGGAAGAATTGGAAGCAGAAGCTAAGGATGCCCGTGAGCAGTACGACGAGTCCAAAAGTGATTTGGATGAGGTTCTCAAAGACAATTACGATGATTCGGATATCGATATTGACGAGGACCTTTGCAGAATTTGAGGAACGTTGTCAAGACGAACAAAGCGGCGTATGATGAAGCGGATGGGGTACTAGCAAAATTCAAGAAAGAGAACCAGCAAACTATTCATTCCGATCAAGAAAAGTGCAGCAAGATGCAAAAGATCTCAAAACAATGTGCGCAGCGGTTCGAAATGAATATAGTAAATCTTGTCTTCAGGAAGACTTCCGGTCGGGATTGAAAGAATTGTACCGCAAAGACGATGACGACGGTGGAAATGTTGAAAGCGCCGACATTGCTCTTGATGATGATTTCAACATGGACGTTTTTTGCATTTCTTCGAATGACTATTTGAAACTCATGAAGATCAAGCCCACAGGTGATGGGCCGCCCAACACGTTTTCAATCCTGCGGACACTCAAATTCCGCAGCTTCGAGCCTTTGTACATGAAACAACTTCCAAGTTCTGGTAAGTCGCTTCTGGTTGGAGCGCAACAGTTGCTTATTCCATCTTATTCAGTCGCTCTTGTATCTCGCAGCACATCGCATTCCAAAACGTTCGTCGAGAATACAAATGACTTGTTGGATCGAATGAAATTGCTTACAACTGACGGCACGGACAACTCGACCGGTAGAAGCGCTCAAAGGATGAAATCAAACTTTGAAAGCGAAATGAAAAAGATGGATCCTAGAATCAATCTGATCGCCAACAATTTTAAGAAAACTTTGGAGGTGAAGATCAGTCAAAGTCTCACCAAGTCTTTGGCTGTTGGCGAGCAAAAGGTACTGCTTTAGCAATGAACACAGTCCATTCGTGGGGATCTCATAACCGACGAACGGCGCAAGAGCGCCGACCTGACAAAAATGGTATGTAATCTGCCTGACTGATGTATATTTGAAACAGTTGCCTTGCAATGAAGCGTGCTGACACCGCCTTGCGTATACAGGTCTTTACTATGCGACGTACGGAGCAGTTGCACGTCGAAATGGAGTTTTCGCATCGGCGAGTGCCGGAGCCGTGGATTTCAACCAAGAGTTGTGTGACCCAATGGAAAAAGAATTCTCGACAGATTGGCAAGCTATTCTGGATTCAACGATTCGGAGGATGCTGAACGAGATTGAAAAGAGTGTCTTGCAGCTCTGTGCGGACGTCAGTCAATCACTCGCCAGCAGCTTTCGTGCTAGCGGCTTGGATGCAAACCGTTTGAACAGCATGGTCAACACAGCCAATCGTTCCGCCATTTCTGCATTGAAAGCCTTGTTTCAGCAAATGGGAGCCGTCGCTGTTGATGCCCAGCGCGAGCTGAGTCGCACGCTACTTCCTGCCGTCCAAAGTCAAATGGAATCTTCGTATCAGGCTGTACTGAGTGTCGAAGGCGGCTCTGGAAAGTACATGCGCATGAAGGATGCCATGGCAACCGGTGCTCAAAAGGTGGTCAATCGCATGTTTAGTGACGCGACGCGCAATCTTCTGGCTGGCATCCAATCGGTGATCCAGCGACTTCACGCCATGATTGCCTCTGCGGCCCTGGTCATTCACAAGACAATGGAAAATGTCTTTTCCATGTGTTGGGATGATCAGTCGGGTGCCTCGGCCAAATTGCTGGATCCGGAAATGTTGAAAAAGATTCGTGAATGCCGCGACGGCTTGTTACCCGAATTGAATCGTCTGTGCGAAATTCAAGCTGGAGCCAGTCAACTGTTGGGCATTGAACGCGAAGAAATGGAATTGGATCTCATGGCAGTAGAAACATTCGATCAAGGCCTCGAACGACGACTGGAGGAAGCCCAAACGAAGGGCGAAGTGATTGATTTGTGCGATTCGGATGATGAAACGCCTTATGTTCCTCCTCCTGTTCGTGCTCCTACGGCAGGAATCAAAGTCAAGACGGAAGGATTCGCCTACGCCAATCCTGCTGCTCCTACTAGAACTACCACTACTGCCACGACTACTTCTACTCATGCTGCAGCAGCAAATAATCATGAAGACGACGACGATGATGAAGATGATGACGACGACAATGTTTACAACAACTTTGGGGATTCCAATCCGACCCTTCTGGTTACGACTCCAGTGACTACTAGACCGAATCAGTCGTTTCTATGCTTACTGTATGATTGAGTAATCAACTCGTATAATCCAACGCTGATCCTATTCTGTTGATATTCCGTAGTCTTTTCAAACATGAACAACAGAACAAAGGTCTCCGTAATAGCTTGAGGCGTCTTTTTCATCGAATGCCGCATGGACATATAATAGTTTTAGACATCGGGTGACTAAACCAGACGGTACTCGTCGGGTCGTAGGATTGACACCGCACGCGCACGCTGTTATTTGCAGCGCAACAACCGCAAAAAGAACAAAATGTTTTGTTGATCGACAGCGCTGTCAAGTTAGTGGTCTACTTATTATCTTTTCTTCCTTGCTTACCATAACTCACTCAATCATTATTATCATTACAAATCATTACAAATGTCATCGGAACGCTCTTTAACACCTCCTCCTTCTACACTAGCAGCCAACAACAACCGCAAACGCGGCCGCGGTTTACTCGACACGGATCCTCTTTTGCACGCGGCATTCACCGCCATTGCCCAATTCTGCACGCACCACAATTATCACGCAACGGCGAGTAGTTTACTGCAACAAGGCATCATTCCGAACGAAGATCAATTGCTCGTTTGGGTCCCCAAAGCACTGCACGATCGTCCTCCTGGATTCATTGGAACAAGGCCGACATGGCACCGCAATTGAAATGTTCCGATGTCGCGCGCTGTTCCGTGACACCGACGGTATGGAGAGGTTATCGCATGGCGCGGGCGTCGCAAGCGGCCGAAAGTGGAGCTGCGTATTATTATGAAGTGTTGATGCAGCCGGGGCCGTCCGCCAAGGAGATTGCGGCGGCCTTGCCTCCGCATGCGCGGCTCGGACCAGGATTGCGCGAGCAATTGGAAGCGGCGATGCTCGCTGAAGAGGCAGCAAAGTGAAGGAGAGACTGTTACTACGACAACACATTCGTCGGTCGGAGGACACGTCCGTTTGGGGTGGAGTATGCGGACGGGTGATCTGCAAGGACCTGTCGGATACGACAAGTGGTCCTACGGTATTCGCGATCAAGGTGGTTCGATTCTTCATCGATCGCAACGACAAGATGATTGGGGTGGTGAAGGCTTTGGTCCGGGAGATGTGATTGGGTGTGCCATTTTTTTGACGTCGAATGAAAATGATGATGAGGACGATCAAGACGACAACAGTAACAATAACAACAAAAAACATGGACAGCAATCACATTCGGTTCTTCAAAACGGCGCTTGCATGGGAAAATTCATTCTAGCCAAGGGCAAGCGCATGGGAGGAGAAGCGTTCACGGATCTAGACGAAGGTGTGTATTATCCCGCCGTGTCCTTGTATTTGGGCGGTTCTGTCCGCGCCAATTTCGGTCCCCATTTTGTGTTTGCACCAAAGAAATTACCTGCCGGCTTGACGAAACAATTGCGTCCCTTGTCGGAAGCCTGCCCTATACCCAAGGCACCCATGGAGGCTGTCCGCGCCTTGCAGACTATATTGAAACCCTATTTGCATCACTTGACTCCCGATCAAGTCAACGCTTTGAAACATGCCGTTCATGTGGAAGCCGATATGGTAGTACGCGCCTACGAAACGTTTCAAAAAAATCAAACCAAGTGGGTTCGTCAGGAACGAGAAAAGAGGGTATGCAGACGGATGATTTGGGAGTGGACAATGATGATGATGATGATAAGGAGGAAGATGATGAAGGTGAACAAGAACGAGAAGCAGAAAGTGATGTCAATTCTGGTAAAAGCGAAGAAAAGTAGACTGGACTAGTTATTTAAGTAATGGAAATTGTTCATTGTTGTTTCTACTTCATAAATAATAATTATACGGGGCAAATGAACGCGTCCTGGTACTAGGTAACAATTTCCGTTACGCGCGAAAGCAGGATAGATATCCTGAAGAAGAAGGTGCGTTTACAAATAACAAGAAAGATTGCAATTCATTTATTTATTTATTCATCTGCGAGCATTGGATGTTGTTGTATATTCTCCAATGCTAAAGACGCCGCCAGACATAGCTTGAGCTTCTGTTCATCCGTCCGGGAAGTACGTACTGTCCGTCGTGCGTTCTTCTCCTCGTCATCGCCTCGAAAACAAAAAAAAAAAAAAAGAGCAACAATTTACAACGCGTCTGTTTGTTGCAAAGAAAAGGACGTGCAACAGAGAACAAATAAATAAATAAATAATCATACAGTTCTTTGATAACACTCGCATTCTCCTTATTTTTCTATACTGAAGAAGAAATGCTTCTCAGATCGTGGGGACTACTCGTTTGGAGTGTAAGCTGCTGGAGCTCTTTTACAAATGCCTTTGTCGTTTCTTCTTTGTCGTCTTCCTTTCCAAATAATAATAAGAATCGAATGACAGCAGCAGCAACAACAAGAGCACAGTGGTCATCAACACTGATTGAAACAGTCGATACATCGGCGCAATACACACCAGAGCAATTGAAAGAGGCATTGCACGATTTGTTACAGGATTCCAGTAATCCTACCTCTGATGGAGCTCACTTGTTTGTCGCCCCGAATTGAGCAAATTACAAGAAATCACTGCAACCGTCTGTTTGGATTATCGCAATTATCAACAATTGCCCACCAGTCCTTCTTTACAGGAGCTGGAACAAGCCGCACACGCATTTGCGCAAACGCACGGCCCCTTGTTGTGTCTCCATCAAGTCATTCAACAACAAGCACCAGCCATGGCCTTGGCGGCCGAATTCAAGCGGGCGTCGCCCTCCAAAGGACGCATGGCTCCGGAAAACACGAGTGCGGCCGAACAGGGGCTTTGTTATGCACAAGCGGGGGCACAAGTGTTGAGTGTCTTGACCGAACCGCGTTGGTTTCAAGGCTCGTTGCAAGATTTGACCGATATTCGATTAGCGACCAACAGCGACAACAATGATGATAGTCATACAAAGAGACCTGCTGTTTTGCGAAAAGACTTTGTCATTAACGAATACATGATTGCTCAAGCGGCTGCGGCAGGAGCCGATACGGTTTTACTGATTGTAGCCGTCTTGCCACTGCATTTGTTGAAACGTTTGTTGCACTATGCGCGCACTACTTTTCAAATGGAACCACTGGTCGAAGTGCACACGACACAAGAATTACAAGTTGCTTTAGAAGCGGGTGCCAAAGTCATTGGTGTCAATAATCGCAATTTGCATACCTTTCAAATGGATTTGCAAACGTCGGAACGCATGGCCGAGTATTTGCAACAACAGGGCATTGTCTATCAACACGGTTCCTCGATTGAGCAACAAGTCTCCCTGTGCGCCTTGTCGGGCATGTCCAATGCCATGGATGTACATCGGTATCGCCAAGTCGGGATTGGCATGTGTCTGATTGGTGAATCGTTGATGCGGGCTTCGGATGTTCCAGCGGCGATTCAAAATTTGTGTTTGCATCCGGACGATTGGGAAGCGCAAACTTCTATGAATAGTGGTGCGATTGCGGCTTATACGGCCGGAACACAAATCGTCAAAGTCTGCGGCATTACCAATTCGCAAGATGCACTGAAAGCATGTCAAAGCGGTGCCAATTTAATTGGTATCATTTTGCCGAAAAGAGTCCCCGTCGAGTCAGTACTATGGAACAAGCCCGTGAGATTGTGCAAACTGTACGTCAATTTGGAGAACGGTCGTCTCGTTTGGAGTTTGCATCAGCCGGTACCGTCTTGAGCAATCCACTGTTGCACTTGACGCAACAAGCGCGCATTTTGGCACAAACGGCGACACCCCAGCGTCCGGCGGTCGTGGGAGTCTTTCAAAATCAATCACCCGAATACATTCGAGATGTGTGCGAGCAAGTTGGTTTGGACATTGTGCAATTGCACGGATCCGAAGGCATGGCAGCGGCCAATCGTGAATTGTATGGTAGTATCCCGGTCGTGCGTGTCGTGGACATTCCGTCGTCGTCGTGAAGAAGGCAGCAACGGCAAGTCACCTACGGAAACACTGTTGCAATCACTGACCAATGATCCCATGGCTCTATTGTTGGATACGTCCATTCCGGGTCAACAAGGCGGAACCGGACAAACATTTGATTGGCAAATTGCTCTCGAACTGCAAAATCAAGGTTTGCCTGCACTGATAGCGGGAGGACTAACTCCCAGCAATGTCGCCGACTGTGTCACGTCGATTCGTCCCTTTGGTGTCGATGTGAGTTCGGGAGTCGAAGGCGCTTTGAAAGGAACCAAAGATCATGCTGCCGTGGAACAATTTGTGCAAGAAGCACGACAGGCGGCTCGGGATGCCAATCGGGGTTCTGAAAGTAAGTAAAAAGAATAAGTAATATAAGCAATGCAATAAATATAATTGTGATCCTAGTGTTGCACCTAGCCAAGGACTGGATGATCGAGTAGACCTGCCATTATTTTAGCAGCTTGACTACAGATATGTACTACCACTAACCTTAGTTTTTAAAAGGCGGACAGCCGGGCGAGCGCGTTCCACGTGTTGTTTTTTCTCACAAGATCCTTTCATTATTTGCGGTGTATATTCTATTGTCAATCAATCGATATATTATTGTCAATCTGGATATAATTGTTCCTTTATTGTTTTCTGTAATTGCTACAGCACATTTTTGCTCATAAACGACATTCAAAAACAACATGCGTTTCGGAAACTACTCGAGTCTATTTTGCCTGTCTTATTCCTGTGGCCTCTTTGCATCATCACAGCTTCATCTTCTTCGAATCAAATTCTCTTGCGAGTGCGATTGCCTGATGGTTCTATGGAGAGACTGCAAGTCGATTCCGAACTGACACTGCAAGATGCATTAAAGCCGCTGAATCTGTCTGCAGAGGAGGAGGAATTGACGATTCAACTCGACAAGAATAAGAACAGCAATTCACAATCACTTGATCCTTCTCGAACCTTGCCGGAATTGGGACTTGAAAACGGATCACGCATTACATTGAAGCGACCTCCTTCTACTAATAATACAACAGAAACTGCAACCAAAGTAAAAAACAAAGAAACCAGCATTCAGTCCGTTCCCCGAACTCGCCAAAGACTATGCCAGCGCTGTCCAACGACAACAGCGACAACGCCGTTCCTCCAATTCCTTTGCTGCACTCGCCGAACTCCGAAGAGAATTGCACGAGGTCGAGCCGCAAGCGGAGTCTACCGTGCAGCGTCTCTATATGTGTACTCCTTCGGCCGAACGATTCTTTGAAACACAACAAGCAGAGCAACCCGCACTCCTCTTGGGAAGACTAAGCCGCGAACGCAAAGAACCGCGCCGCCGTCCCAAAACATCCTTGTCTTCCACAACCGACGTGGATGAAATGTGCGTGGCAGCCAAAGTACACGCCATGTATCACAAGCTGGACTTTCATGACAATCCAAAAGCGCAGCAAGTCGCCACGTGGTTGGGATTGCGGCCCATTGGTTGGATTTTTGCCTATGAGAATGATCGCCATGCCGAAGATGGGTTACCCGTGCATGTGCACGAGATTCTGCAAGCGGCTCGTGGACAAATGCAGCATATGCAGCATGTTCCAAAAGATGATCTGTATCGGACCGCCTGGGTGACGTGTGCCATGGATGCGAAAACAGGGGCTACAGAGGCGTTTGCACTGAGCGATGTGACAGTGCAGATGGTAGCGGAAGAGGTAATTCTATCCCAGCCCGAGAATCAACGGCAGGCATATACCCGCCACCCAGTTCTCGTGCAAGGAGTTGAAGTCAAGGAGTTTGATTCCGTCTTGTGTTTAGTCAATACGGCGCTCTTGAGTCATACTGGATGGTACGGTACCAAGACAGCCAGAGCGTCGGCCAAGACGGGTCGATTGATGAAGAAAACGCGCAAAGCTTTGCGACAGGCATTGACTGAGCGAGACAATGCTGCTCTTCTTGCTCAATTGTGTTCCTTTTCGACCGTTCTGGCCTTGTACGAAGAGGATTGTCGGAAAACGATTGTCAAGCCCTATGTCGGGTGGTGCAAAAGTGGGCGAGAGGACAAAAGAAAGGGACACAATTGGATGATGCCTTGTGTGTTAGTTTGGAGAAAATGGTTGATGTGCCGTAAGTCTCGAATACAAATGATTCGCTTGTGTCGGTTTGGGTGGTGGTTGTCAGTAAGGTTACTTGAAGGAATTCGATGGTAATGGTGCGACTTCGAAAGATTCTATGATGGTCGCATTTGCACTTGAAAGACGTTTGAATGCATTCGTCAGCTCGTCGACGGAAAAGATACACAACAATAGTAGTTCTGCTATACTCATACTTTAGAGACTAAGGCTATCAAAGAGAGTAATAACAATAGATACTTGCGTATTTTGTTTTGTCTCGATCTGCTGAGAGAAAGCATTGTATAGCTTCTCTTTCCTTAGTTTAGAGTCGCGCTAGCTGTTTGAGAACAACACACCGGGGCCCTTTGCCGTTCGTATTATTTGACTGCCTTTCCTTGTTGAAGCTAGAGCTGTGTTTCTATAGTGGCAACGAATGAATTAGACTATAGACGACGTGATGCTTCTTCCTTTGCTGGGACCAGGGATCACTTCTACTTGAAGATGTGAGTTGAAAGTTGTTTTCTTTCGGTTTCCCGCGAAATCCTGGATTGAATCGCGGGTCCAAGCCCAGGAGCTACAGTATTGTATCGCCTCTTGGACATACTAGTAGGGAAGATGGAAGTCATAAGTGGCGTTCCATTTCTTTTCCAATAGTACATTGCGAAAGGGTCATTTGATACTTGTTCATTACAACTGTGAAAAGTTATTGCGATACTTCTGTAATCTGCAATCGAAAAGCCTTCAACATGGACATTCCGCGGTGTTTCTACTGTCTACTCGATAATGGAGAATGTCCCATGGAGCGGTCAACCCAACTGTACACGCGCTCGGTTGCAGCGTTGCCCAGCCGTTTTGGGTCTCGAGCGGTTGCGCGTGGCGTTTTGTGGCTGCGCTTTCCTTCGCGGTCGAAAAAACACCACGAAAGCACTCAGCCACTTTTTTTGCTTCTCGACGCACTGCAACTAATAGCTGTTGCGGCAACTCTGTTTGGTTGCTATTCTTGTGCTTTCGTTGCATTCTTTTGTTTGATATTGCTTTTTTATTGACAAGGTAAATGACAGTGCGGGTGCTCTTCAAACGAAAGTTTCTATTCACTGCAAGTTCGCTTCATCGGATCGTGAGATTGTGGGCATCTCTGCGACTATCTTATGATTCTTGTTTCGTGCTATTCGCATCTTTCACGATGAAATCCTTTATATAAACTCTTTTCTTACGTTTGTTTTTCTTTCTAATTGTTCTAGTAAATCGATATCATGGATGGAAGGTTTCCGTTTGACCCCGCTGGAGGACGAGGAAATCCGCAGGTATGTTCGTAGCGAAGGATGGTTGTTATCGGTGTATATGCGAGCCTATTAGGTCGATTTGACGATTTCTCATGTTGAAACACCTTCTGAATCTTTTATTAATTATCGCTGCAGTTGAATCAGGCTCAACTGCGATCAGCACTCGGCTTGACGCAAGTCGATGACCTCTCGGTGTTGTTGCAAGCGCAGCAGCGTCAACAACATGATTTACACCGAGAACAGCAGATTCGGCAGTTGCTTTTACAGGAACAACTCGGTCAACAGGGTCTCCCATTGAGGTCACTTGGGGATCAGTTACACGACTTTCCGGACCTTCAACAGCATTATCAGAATTTGTTGCTTTCCGAACAAATCAATCGGCGGCGTGAACAAGTAGCGCAGGCTCAGTTGATCTATCAGGAAGAGTTGAGACGTCAACAATTAAACAATGTGATTACAGTTGATGACGTTTCGAGGTCAAGTTCACCGAACTTGAGTGCGCACAACTCTCCCGCTGTGCTAGCGGCCGCTTTGCGGGCGCAACAGCAATCGCCATTGCCCATGCTTCCTTCTGCGCAACTGGCGGCAGCAAAGCCAATTACTAGTCTCACGCCATCCAAGCCTTCCGAGAATCAAATGGCGGTTGCTACGGCGCTCGTTGGGCTTGACACAAAGCCAGCACCGGTAGTTCCGACGAAAGAGAAGAAAAGAAGCGAAGTTTATCGGAAGCATCGGGGCAAAATAAGCCACCAAAGGTCAAGCGACCCCGCAAGAATGCGCGAGCGCTCTCGCCCCAGTGATTGAACTAAAACCACCACGGCCATCAAAAGACGCCTACATTATAACAATCAATGGAGATGTTGAGAAACTTGAGCAAGAACCCTTGCCTCCAAGAGGAACGATGGATATGCTTGTGGAAGCAACTGCAACGTGTGAAAGAACCAATCAAGAGGCTAGAGTTCTCCTTGATTTTATGAAATCAAACGTTGAAGAGTTGTCTGACATTGCAGAGGACAGGAGAGTGACTTAATGGCGTTTTCTACCGAGCCGTACGAGTCTGTCACAACGATCCGCATCAAATCAGAATTGCCTCTGTTGCCATCCGAACCTGTTCATGACGATGGCTTAGATCAATTCACCTCTTCATTGATATCAAAAGCTAGCTCGTCGACGAGCCCCGTCACGGGTGCTGCATCCAACGGGGTATTAAAAACGCAAATGGAGTCAAGACTGGAAAGAAAAAAGGTGTTGGCGGTTGTGACTCCTCCTGTTCCCATTGATACGTGGTGGCCGTCCGTAAATGGCATTCGACGGGAGCGTCATGCGGTGGGAGAAACGAGCGACGAAGACAACTTCAAAGATGCGACAGATGCCGAGAATAGTAAATTCCGTGCCAATGAAAAGAAAATACGAAAACGTCTATCGACTCTCGCGGAACCTGGTTATTTGGAAAAGCTGCCTCATTGTAAAATTCATCGACTTCAAGCAAAAGACGGTCAACCCGAATTTGCCTATTGCTTTCAAGTAACTGAATTGTATCCGAATGAAATCATGGTAAGCTGCTCCAAATGTGGCACTTGGCGCCATCCAGCTTGTGGGGGCATTACGAAAACTACTCTATCCGAAAGAACACGCAAGAGCCATTTGTTGCAGTTTGTGACTTTTGTCACGAGGAGACACGCTTTTGGATGAATCCCCGCGCTGCCGAGCGCATCGAAGGTCAGCGGATGGTGCACCTTCGACGTGCATTGGCTACTTCGGCGGTGATGCGCCAGGCTTCCTACTCGAGACACGGTGGCACCTATAAATGGCCTTTGGGCAGCGTATCGTCCTCGCATATCGATGGCCACACGCGTAGTGTTGTCGCTCGACATGAAAAAGCGGAAAAGCAATGGTTGGATACTGTTCAGCGTGTCGGACGGGGATTGGGTTACCGTGCGAAAGACAGAGCCCGGAGTCGAACAAAGGAGTTGGAGCGTCTGCTAGTGTCCATTGAAGATGCAGAAGCTTACACAGATCGGCACAATATGCTTCATTTTCTGATGCGAGATACACGCAGGAAAAGCCAGTTGGATACGAAAAGAGGTGGTCAACATTTTGATCCGGACAATAACTTTGGAACGAACGATTCTACGTCTATTTCGAGACGCCGGGCCTCTCCCTGTGCACGTAAAGGCTGCCCTCATGACCGCCGCTTTGACTCTATATTTTGTTCGGATGCATGTGGCATATCTGTCATTGAAAGCGATGTCATGGAATCTCTATTCGAGGCAAGTGAAATTCATCCTTGCATCCTGAGAGCATAATCTCTTCCTAATGTACGCGCTAAATAATATAGCATCAGTCAAAGTATGATACAATAATGTCTTACTACTTCATCATATGTTATACTACTCATATACGTAAACTACTTCGTCAATTCCATTTGAGCCCACAAATACATGCCGCTGGGCCGGTCCGATGATTGAGCCAGCAACACGGGCACTGTTTGGCACGCGTATCGGTCCAGGAACGCGTCCAAATAATGTACGCATACCTGTCTCCCGATGTAATGGGTGTGACTTGATGCATCAATCGACCCACATGCAACAAACCATACCCAATTCTTGGCTGCACTGTATCGGTTTGTATACTTCCTGTGTGACCACGCATAGGACCAAATTCCAAAAGCCCTCCTTGAAAGTCTTTTCGCCCAAACACAAATTTAAAGTCACTTCGGAATCATCCGTGTGGGGTACTAGGAATTGACGGGGAGTGACACGACTGGGTTGAGCGGCGTATCCGGCGACAAAACTGTGAAACCAATCGAGATGTGTTTTCTCATACAAATGTTTCGTAATGGGTTGAATGAGGACCCGAAACAATAAAGCATCCAACCAGGTGATACCCAATTCGGACAAGGAAAAGAATCGTGGCGGTACGATACTATCGTCTTGTGCCAAGAATTGTCGGAGAGCTCGAATAAGCTGAATCAGTTCTCGACAAAGGTATCGGAAAGAATGGGCATTGCGAATACATCCGGACATTCCTCATCTAAAAGTTGTGTCAGGAGTGATACATTCCATTCGACTGGAACATTGCCTGACAAGACTTGCGTGACTGTAGCCTGCGGACATGCTTTTAAATAAACTCCTCCGGTTGTAGCATTCGTATGATTTGCATTCGCAGCGAACAAGAGCTCTGACACCGTCGGATGCAAGATTTCCTCACACCACGACTTCCAGTCCTCTTCCTCATACGGTGCTGCCTTCCAAAATTTGGAAAAGTGTGGATATTGTTGCAGGAATTGTGGTATTTTGTCCGCCCAACTCGTTCGCTGTCGAAGAATGCGTTCTCGTTCTCGACGAACCGAATCCGCTGTATCTCGCAAGACCTGTTCGAGTTTGAGCAAATCATCGACTTCCTCTTCCTCTTGATCTGATTGTTCGATTGCACGAATATTGCTCCAGCGTTGAAAGTAATTTGGATAGCGATCCAAGCCTTCGAGTGCATGCCACAAATGCGCTTTATGAATTTGCGGTTGAAATCCTTTTCTTTGTTCTATATTGGGTACATGCGGTAATTCTTTATCTTCTGCATTACTATCAAACGTCCGCGACTTTTCATTAATCGCTCCTCCGCCGACGGAAGCTGCTTGAGGAGCGTTCATTTTGTTGCTTCGCTTCGGTGATAACGACTCTGCTTGTATTGTGCGAAAGTATATCGAGAGAATGGCTGATTGAACTAGAAATACAATGATTGTTTTGCCTACATTCTTCATTCGCATTCTTTGATTTGCTATGACTTTATATTCCCTTCATTATCAATCGAGTCTAGAATATTGATTGTTGCTCGTTGCTTTTGTTGTTGTGTCAAAATCGAGGCCGACGGGTACATTCGACTATCGATGACCGATCGGTACCGACTCTGTGACTACTAAACACACTCCACCGATCACACTGCCCATGAATGTACTTGGGGCGTGTCGGCGGAGTACCGAAACGTCATCGTCGGTACTCTTTTGTCCCTTCTTTGCGAGGAAAAAACCATTGGCGACGCTCGCTCACAAAACCAAAATTCGCTCAAACAATAAGAAGGATGAAGCATCAATCAAATCAAATCAAAACAAACGAAGACAAACAAACATAAATCACATCAACACAGAGCTCTCTCATCGTAAGAGAGCCATGGAAGGGTAGATACGCTACATTCAATCACTTCAGCTGAAGCACAACATTCCTTCCACGAGCATGGGCGGCTTTCATCATCACACACACAATCATCATCATGCGCATAATTCGTCCATTTATTCTCGCCCGCCTCCCTCCGGACAGCAGGAACCTATGATGACGACGAATTCTTCAATAGCGTAGCTTTGAATCTACTCGCGCGCTATGAAGCGCTCAGTCTTTCACTTTCCGAGGCCATTTGTTGTACATTGGTGTCGGCGGGTAGTCGCCTTTCGTTTTGGGAAGCATTGTCCAGTCGGTTGGCTCGATCCGAGCACATGTCGCCTTCAACACAGTCTCTGGTCCGCCAGACGCATGATTTGTTTAGTGTCGAACTGAAGCGAATGCTCGAGCAAGACAATACGGCATCCTCCAAGAGTCCACCCACAGCGCCACGACACATTACCCGACCACTCTCGTCAGATCAAAAGGCGAAAAGAAAGGGCGTCGCTTTTTTCCAGATTGCGATGCATTCTTTCGATCCAAAAGGTCGTCAATCTGGATTGGACCATTACTCAAACCATGCAGCAGGTACAGTCGTTGCAACTGGATGGTGCTGAATACGATGATGGTAATAAGGAACGGGGTATGCTGTATGAGCCGCCGCAATTATGATGATAGTGATGGGGAACAAGAGCATGAATTTAGCAATGGGAAAATGTTCAAAGGTATGTCGGGATGTTTCAATCATGGCTATATGACAAGAAATTTCGCGACTGTTCTAATAACTATTAGTATAATTATTGGATTTGCATCAGTTAGCAACTTGTTTAGTGTTTGTCTAATTCTTTCATTTATAGCTATAAGTGAACTTTGTTTCTCGTGCATCGATCGTCCGCCGTGTATGAATGCATTTTAGGATAGCTAAAATCAAGAGTCCAGGTATATAATCACTTAATATTAGATGTTACAGATATAATTCAAAATAGAGAGTTGCAAATAAACCTCTACGCGCTTCTTGATAGTCGTAAATGATGCCATACCGGCGGTCACCAACTCAAACAACGTAGGAAGAGCCTTGCGATGGCCTCAGAGGTGCTCGTTCGTGTTCGCCTACGCCATCTGGAAGACCGGTTCTGGAACAACAGACCGCTTCGTATTCATCATAATTTCCAGTATGTCTTGACATTTGTGAAATGGAACATGGCAAGCAACAAGAGGCGCAGCAAAGGTCTTCAAGGTCGCCGCATATTTGTTCACGAATCAGATACTTGTCTCGTAAGCTGCTCCTTGTTGATTGCGTAACAAATACAATAAAACAAACATAAGCACCATTGATCACGGCGAGAGCGGTATAGTCGGCGATCGTCAGTTCCATGGCCTGGCTCCATTTGATGTAATATCCAAGACCAAGCATTGCATTGATCAGAATCCAGAACATGACGATCGTGGCCATCATTGCTCGATTCGGTGCCGCGCCGTAGAATAAAATGGGACGCCCGAGGAAATCCAGATTTGACCTGTACTGCACCTGTGCAAGCGCAATCAGAGGACAGATAATCGAGTTCCAAGCGACGGGATGACAGCAACCATACGAACAAAGACCAAGTATACTGTCTCTCCAATAACCAATTGGAATATCGATGGCCATCGAGTCGAGCTGGCGCATATAACACGTGAATGTCTCGCCTTGCTTCACACCACCAGCTGGGACTGTTGCTAAGAATCGCTGGCCTTCAAGTTCGGCTTCAAAGTTGTATCCACCCGGAAGGTCAGCTGGAGCTACAACGTCTACCATTGGAACATTGTAGTCCGGTTCCGGAATCGGTAGTTGAGAAATTGCCAATTGTGGTGGCACGACCGAGGTTGGGGCCGGCGTAGCCGGCGGATTTGGTGTTTGCGGAGCAATCGACTCTGCATCTCCCGGTACGTCGTCAGTCAAAATAGTGGCTGCCCTTACAGGTGTGGCAGGCGGATTGGGCGTGCCCGGAGAAATCGAGACTGGTGTTTCAGTGCGGTTTGCCGTTGGTGAAGGATCACTAGATTTTTCAAGAATAGGCGGTTCATATGCCGCTGGTGGCGGCGGCTGTGACGCTGGTGTTTGCTGCGGGAAAAGATGGACTTTCTTGGCTCGGGGACTTGTTCCTGAATTCGTGGCCCTGATTCCATAGACATGGTTGGCTGAGCGGAGTGGTATTCATGGGTATCAATTGTCGTAGTAGGCGATGGAGGCAGTACAGGAACCGACGATCGCCTCTGTCTTCCAAGCAGTGCTCTATATTTGGCTTTGAGATCCTCCACATGACTCTCCCAAAACTCTACTGTTTCAGGTGACGTCGACGCTTGCATCATCTGACGTGCTTCATGCAATTCCATCAACAGAGTCCTTTGTGCAATGTTATCGGTCGAATCCGGGTCGGGAAAATCAAAAGACTGTTCCTCTTTTAAATTTTGTTCGTCAATCACAATGACAGTAGCCGCTTGTGTAGCTTGCGCTACTTCCTTGGAGTGCTGTGTAGTATTGAAACGATTCGTCTCATATGCTGCAGTTTCTAACTTTGCATCTTCGTTGACAGCTTGGCTGGCTTCGACAATGGTCGGAGCAAGTTGCTCCGTCTTGGCGAGATCGACCCAATCCTGCTCTGAACTGTCACTGCCGCCGTCACCATCGGCATTTGAACCAGCTGCTTTAATCGATTCTTCTTTGCTCTTACTGCCCGAAACAGGCAACGTCACAAATGTCTCATTCTCGTCCAACATGGCCGTGGCAATAATCGGATTTTCCGGTCCATCGCGATCCAAACCCAGCTCTTGACACTGTATGGTCAGGAAATCGAGCTGCGACTGCGGCGTCGACGGTGTTCGCTCCAAACGATATTGTACAGCTTCAATGAAATGCCGCCGCGCGGATGCCGGTAGCAATCGCTCGATAAGCTCCGAGTCGTTGGCCTGGAGCGTGAGCTGACCACGTTTCACTCGCGCATCAAAGAAATCGACCATAACACTTGCCAACACTTGAAATGAGCTATCATTGTGTATAAAGTCCAAACTCGTTGATTCCACTGGCACTTGATCTTTGCGAAAGTCGTTCTTATCATCTCCTGCGCGGCAGTAGTATCATTGTGTTCGAAATAAAAGTAATCCTTTGCATCATCATTATGATTGTCGTTTGCATCCATGCTCATGCTTGAATAAGCTCCCAAGTCACTTCCTCCATAACTACTGGGCGACAAGGAACGCATCGAAGTGACTGGAGGCGAGGCACAATCGCGCAATCGATTCTTTCGTTTGCTCGTAGCCGACACGCGGACGCCAGTCGCTGAACTGATTTGCTCAAAGACTTCAGCATCTTCCGGCGACCGAATCATGCTTTGCGAACGTCGACTGCGAGAACTGTAGGCAGAAAGATCCGATCCGGTTGGACTCAATGTACGAGGACCTCGATATTGATGCTGAGAGAGACGGCGTGCGGCGAGCCGCGTGGGACTTAGAAATGCCGATTTCGTGTTTGGATCTGGCCGTGCGTCGCTCATTGTCTGTGTGTGTGCGAAGAATGCGTATTTGTTTTAGTATTAGAAAGGATTGATGAGAGATTCGTCTATCAATGAAACACAAATAGGGTTTATCCGGCTTCACAAGCGATTTTGTATTGTTGGCATCGCCCAAGTCGTCGCGCGCAAACCGCGAAGGAGTCGATGAACAGGCGCGCGTTTCAACGATCTGTTGAACATCGGTATTTAGAAGGAGAGGTGCGAATGGGGCAATAACAATAGTGTACAGACGTCGGATTGGCGATGTCGGATCTTCTAATTCCAACCGTACGTCTGTCGGTGCGTGATTGATTTTTGTCCGTGTCTGTTCCAGTCACGAGTGACAGCGACGGCTAGATTAGTACGGTACCAGTATTCTTATCGTCAATAGATTCAAAGTTTGAGCAACCTCAAACTACCGTAGTATATATCATTCACTATACTACACTACACAACACCCCAATAATGCTCCACGCCCCCCATAATGCGCGACAACGCAGCCGCTCCGGACAAGGGATACTCGGAAATGCTCAACATTTTCTCCATGTACGGATGATCTTCCAACGTCACATGGCCCGTGGACATGGCACCGACAATGAAACAAGTCGGAGGTGCTCCGTCGTCGGGGAAGGCGGTAGCAAATTCTTGGCCAGCGCAATGGGACTACACAAATCTCCTTGTGACGAGAATCCATAACACCGTGTTCCTGCCGGTAAATGCTGCGAGAAGGGATTCTTGATAATTTTCAATAGTGTTGTCGATTCAGTAGATGATTTGATTTTCATCTTGTGCAACAGTTGGACCATGAGGCCGGCAAAGCGCTTGTACGTTCTCGGCATGCGCAGGGATGGATTCACTTCAATCAACACATGCTTCTTGGTCTGTATGTACAGTTTCACCATTCCAGCTTTGTTGAGGGCGAATCCAACAAGGCCAGCATTTCCTGATGCAGAATGTCCGGTCGAAATTCATTGGGATCCTTTCGAGTTTCTTTTGCAATAATCACGGTGATCATCGCAATTCAATAATTCGTAAATATTGCGTTTGTTCTTTACAGATTCAATGGTTGCCTGGTCAAGTAAAATAATAATGGGTTTGTCTTTGCGAACAGGACCGGTGCTCGGCAAGGCGACGAGTTCAAGAGGTGTTTCCGACACTTTTCTCTTTTGTTGGAGGACGTTTGATCGTCCGTGGCCGATTGTTTGTCGTCGGCCAACGACGAAGAAGAAGACGCACTGGAAACGGATTCTTCCGAGTCGGACATGTTGTTGATTGTGAAGTAGTTAGGTGATTGGAAACAAAAGAGGAGCAATTACAGGAAAGACATGCAAACGATGCAAGTTTCTTCGCAGAAAATAATGAAAAGGGGGCAGAAAAAATGGATGGATACGTCATACGTCGCTTTTGTGCGTGTGGGTGACCGACGAACGTCGGTGTCGCATCAAACTTCATCCCGTCATCCTCTATCCTCTATCTGTCTTCCTGAAAATGTCGCAGCAGCATCGCGGAAGAAGGCATCGCAGTCTCGACGGACGAACCGCAACGATGACCGCGCCGCAGCGTGCCGTCGATGAAATAAAATTGCTTTGAACGCATTCGAATGATAACAACTCAGCTTCTTCTTCACACTCAATACAATTAATCAAAAGATGACTCTATAACTTATATTTACATGCAGATACCAGAATACGGGTCGAAACGAGGCCTCAAGCGACGTTCGAATTCCCAAAAGAGCGGCTGATTGCGTCACGCGAGAATACACTTGACGGGACGTCCGACGAGCCCATTTCTCAGCCATATTTACTCTGCAGAAGCACCCGAATAAAGATTGAACGCAATATGACTATTAAAAGCAAAATTTCGAGTTATAAGCTCCGCAAAGGCGTACTGCGGACAGCGTCGTTATTCGCGCAACAGTGCTTCGCGATGCGGCTGCGTAAGCCACCACTCAGGCAACAATCATCCGTGACGAAGTCTTTGAGAAAGAAATGACATTCAACTATTCATTCATAGACCTATTGAAGAACGGTTAAATGCGCGGCTGCTGTGAGAAGAGTTTTAAGGCTCGTTGCTCTCGGAGAGGTCGAAGTTTCAAACGAGTCGCGCATGGGAGCCTCCGGCGCTGTTCGACGTCGCTGACCGACTGGCGCGAAAATGGACGCGTCATGCGGCGCTCGCCCAAACTCTCTTTTGGGGATCCAGCCATTTTTTGCAGCAGCACAGCACTTCCATTGTTTCGAAAGGTTGCATCATTTCATCCAACGATCATGCCATACGCAGGTTTCGCTGCCGCAAAGGCTCGCAACAGCATGAGTTCTCCTTCTCTTCGTGGAATTAAGCGAAAGAATGACGATGATGAAGACGATGATCCCTTTCTCGACGCGCCCCCACTTCCATTCTCCAATGCGACCATACCGGCCGCCCCGGTTCTTCTCGCTCGTGACGACGAGGGAATGCAGCAGCTGGATGCAGCTCTCCAAGCCCTGGATATCGCAGCCACTTCTGCTGCTCCAGCTATTCCAGTCGCAGACGTACCCATCCCGCCTGTGCCGACGATCCCGTACGAAGATCCAGAGGATTTCGTGTTTGACTTCCGCACAACGAAGATGTACGAGCGCGGAGCCAAGTTCGACGTCGTGCCGGACACTTCTGTTTCTCCGGAAGAGGTCCAGTACCTCAAAATGAACTTCGACACAAGCAAACATAACTGGCTCTGGCATTGGGAAAAGAGTTCTTCCGGTCGGGGTTGTGAACGAACTGATTCAAAGAAGGCTATTTTCGCATAATTCCTCGCGATATTCAGTTGGAAATTGCCACTGAGAAAACAAAGAAAAGGAAGGAGAACTTTGTGCAAGTCGGTCAAAACCGTGATTTCGTCGCGTTGCCAGAGACGTTTCGCGAACCTGGTGTTTATGGCACTCGGGAGGACGGATCCCATGTTGTGATTGTTTCAGCATCACAGGGTGCATGTCGAAATACCCAGTGGTGTATCTCGCAGGTAGAGATGGGTTCTGATCGCTTGCCACCGTAGCTGGAAAAGAGAGCTAGAGCCAAACGAATGCTAAAGAGTGGCACAGGAGAAGCTCTTGGGCTACGAACGTACTGGTACGGACGACACGAAGATGCTTGGTTCGTGCGATCCTACGAGTTGGTGGAAGCGAAACCTGGTGATCAGGAGTATCGAAGGGTGAACCTAGCCAGCGAGTTGTGTCGCAGACAATCATACGTCTCAACGGTGGCATCGGTTGTAACAGCGACATTCGGGGAGAGCCGGCCTGATTCCGACCATGTGGCTCATCACAAAGGCGCGCGGTGGAACAATAACGTCAATATGGTGGAATGGGTCCCTCATCAAGTCAACTGCCTGCGTGAAAATTGCGTAGAAGGGTGAGTTTACAGCCACACGTACTCTTTTCTTGAATCGATGATACACTGACTCTTTTCTTCTTTATATGATTCACAGAGCTGAAACCAACCGCACAGAGAGCGCTTTCACCTTGACAAGATATATACATTGCTTGACACAGCCAGCTGGCCAGAACACCCATTTCTCCCTCTCAGATTTGACAAGGACGGCACTCACTGCTGTAACATGGAAACGGAGAATATGCTAAGCGTTCGAGTCCGGAGATACAAGAAGGGCACGAAGGATATCAAAAGGCCCCGAGTCAAAGTTACTGTCAAATACAAGAATATCGAGCGAGACTATGCTCGATTAAAGTTGGAAGCGGATTTGGGAAGAGAATTGCTTCCTGAAGAAGAGTGCGATCACTTTAATCGAGACCGAGAAGTCCTCGTGGAGGGCAACCTTCGTCCCTTGGGTAAATTGGGCAATGCAAACAACACATCCAAGACAACAAAATACAACGAGGAGGGAGACTTGCGGCGCCTGTATTATGTGGAAAAGAACAAGCGTTGGGTGGCCATGTGGCGAGACTATAGCCTTTACGACGAATTCGAGTTCACTCGCACTCAATCTGAATGTTTCGCCCTCAAGGATTATGGCGGATCTTCAGACGACGCAAAAGCGGCTGCAGCTGCCCGACTTGAGGAGAAACTGGAAGAAAATGCCAAGTACCGTGATGAAAAGAACGTTGCGCTACAACAGAAAGCAGCAGCTATGGTGGCATCTGGTGAACTTCGTTCATTGATTCAACCTGAAAAGTCTGTCGACGATCTAGAGCCGCCACGTGAATGCAGCCGTACAGTAAGCAACGACGATTATAATGACTCTGGCGACGAGTACGAGTTTAACTGGAATGTGGCGGAAGAACATGATGAGCTTTTTCAATCGCCGCAGAAGCTTGGCCGTGCAGTGAGCATTGACGATGACGAAGAGAACGAGTTCGAATGGAGTCCGTCCGATGACAACAACTAGGCTGCTTCGATGTACTAGTTGTAGAGACCTCATCAGGCCGTCTAACATAAATCGTCCCACTTCCGGTCAAGCGAAAATGTATTCAAGAACTGCGTAACCTTTCTACATAAAATCTGCATTAGTAGCTTTATCCCGTCCACCACTCTCAATTCAACAACTCCGACTTCAGTATCTTTCAATCATGGCCTCTTTTTTCGACCCATCCAGACATCCCTTTTCCAGACAATTTCACTTCGAATTACTTGGCGAGAATGACTACTAAGGAATACTAGGTATGTGCTCAATAAAATCGGCTATTTTCGGCAACAGAGACAAGATATTAAAAGACAAATGGCCAGAAGTTGCTTCAATCCACCTTATCCGGACTCGGGACTTCTAGTCCGGAGCTCGGAAAAATATGCTACGGAGCTTAACAAAATATAAATCATGTTACCTAGAATGTAACAATCCGGTATAGTGTAGTTGGTTTATCATCCGTCGCTCTCACCGACGTGACCGGGGTTCGAATCCCCGTACCGGAAATTTTTGATTGGCCATGGTCCCAATGGTCAACATCAACAACTCTCTGGAAAAATTTTGGTCGAAAGTCGAAACCACCAAAGATTTTTTGAACCGCGTCTAAATTTTTCGATCTCTACTCACATACTGTACTCTTTTGAGCTGATGCGGAGATCCCTATCTCTGATGAGCAACGCGACGAAATCACGGTTTTGACCGACTTGCACAAAGTTTCTCTTTTCTTTCTTGTTCTCTTTGTGGCAATTTCCAACTGAATGTCGCGAGGCGTTATGCGAAAGTAGTCTTCTTTAATCAGTTCGTTCACAACCCCAATAGGAAGAACTCTTTTCTGGATACCAGATCCGGTTACGTTTGCGTGTCGAATTTCAATTTTGAGGCTCTGAACGGCTTGAGGAGAAACAGGAGTGTCCGGCACGACGTCGAACTTGGCTCCGCGCTCGTACATTTCCGCGGTGCGGAAGTCAAACACGAAATCCTCTGGATCTTCGTACGGGATCGTCGGTACAGGCGGGATAGGTTTATGAATGGTGCTGGGAGTGGCGGAATAGAATAAGTCTTTGAATCGGAATCATCAAATGAACCAGAGTCGTCGTCGGAAGAACCAGAGTCCTCGACGTTTCGAGTCCTAGCAAGAAGCGACCGGACATCCATGTTATCAGAATCGTCGTCGATCTCTGTAACCACAGTGGAGCACTCGGAGTACGAATCATCATCCATCGAGTCGACGAAATCATCTTCGGAGGTGGATACATCGTCGCAAAAGGACTCATCGTGGACGGAATCTTGTTGCCTGCCTGGCGTTCTTGCACCAGCAACCGCGGGCTCGTTCGACCACCAATCCCAAACATCACCGTGAGACATTTGAGGCGGGTGGACGCAGGTGTGTTCGTCCAAGTCAAGGCATCGCCCACGGGTATAAGAGAAGGGTCATTTAGGTCGTCAGTTTCCTCGTCGGTTTCGTCGCCGTACATTTCTTGCAGGGCGTTCTCCAAGGCGATTCGATCCGTCTTGTCGGGACGATACTCTCACGGGAGCGACAGATCTTATCGCTGGACCCTCAACGAGTGGTTCATCCGAATCGATAGCAGCGACCGAGTCTTGATCCGGCTCAAAGCCGGCGTCCTCCGCATTCGGCTCCCGGTGACGCCACCAATCCAGCAGTTCTTGAATGATATTCCGAAGAAGACCGATTATGGACTCGGCTGTCTCAAGACGGGAGCGGCAGGAGGGCCCGAATGATCCGAGTCGACGGTCGAATCCATGTTGATGAGAGCGAAAGTGAAATTCGAAACGCAAATTTGTGCGTGATGCCTTTGCAGGCGAGATCTTTTGCCTCTGGCCCCGCGAGGCATGACCCGCGAACGATCTTTTCTTTCTCTTTCACGATTACATTTTTGCATCACTTTTCGATACAACGAGTACCTATCTGTGAACGAGCATTGCCGAAAATTCAACGACGCACAGCGCGGCTCTGAATGGAAGTGTGGAAGGAAAAGGACTCCCACCACATTCATCCTGTCGCGAATTGCACAGAAAAAAAATGTCCTCAACTTGGGACCTCCAGAAGAACACAGCTTCTTTCTTGTTGGCGATGGCAGACGGTCATTCCGGCAGCAAAACGCAAAACGTTTGCACGTGACCCTTTCACACTTCACACTCTCTTCACAGGCTCACAGGCGTCAAGCGCCAACGGAAGGTGCGGGAACGCACCTCTGCTTGGTACATTTCTCTACGGCGTCCTACTGGGAATGTGTACCGTTTCCCACGCGCTCCCGGGGTTCGAGTCCCCTTACCGGAAGTTACGTTTTGATGAGAATCTTTTGGCCATGGCCATGGTCAATGTTTTTTTTGCTAACATGCATATAAGGGGTACCTGGTTTAGGTCAATGTTATTACCGAATTTGCATGAGTATCCTCTATCAGGAAATACATTTTCACTACGAATTTTCTTATTTATTTTCGTGTACTCGAATCATCATCATGAATATCTCTCCTGGTGCGGAATGGAGTAATTCCCAAAGAATATTTCAACACGCGGTCAAAGATGGGAGCCTTGATGAAATTTGGTATGCATTGAACAAGCGGACGGAGTATCTTGGTTTGAAATTGTCCACTGAGTGTACCACCAGTCGGTTGTCCCAACGCTTGCACCAACTCGGTAGCACGGAGTAAACACACCAGACGATCCATGCGATCGTCGTTTCGTTCTTTAGAACTTGTTCCAAAATGTATGGATCATAATTCAATGATGGATCTCGTTCACACTTGACACAGGCTTTTCAATGGCCTGTTTCAAAATGTACGCTCCCTCCATGCCCACCGTAAACCCTTGCGCGAGAATGGGATCAATGGTCATGTAGGCATCGCCGACAAAAGAACGCACGGCCCGTGTCCCGAATTTGGAGGCCGTATTCCTCGCATCTTTTCCACCACGTGATTGAAATTGAGAACCGGTGAAGTGGCGTAACGATGCGCAATGGCTCGATTCACCAAGATTTCGTTGGGATCCGTCGCTTCGACAATGCGCCGAATGGGATCATGCCAATCTTTGAATTTTTCCAACAACATGTCTCTTCGTTTCACAGGATCCGTTTCTTGCGCGATTGCCGCATCATCGCATGTAATAAACCACACTTGCCGTTCTTCTGTTCGATTTCCTGCCGGGTATCTCATTGGCACGGTCGCAAAGCGCATACTATTCCCCGTCCCCACGTTTGAAAGCTCGTATTTTGATCGACTCCCATTATTTCTTCTTGCGAGAGCACGGCATTCCCTCGATACACGGTATAATTCCTATCTTGCAATCCAATTCCTGTTTGTCGTTGCATTTCATTCCAATCGCCGCCGACGCATGCTGCCCTGGCGCTGGCAGGTCCAACGGCAGGGCAATGCCCCCGTTCCGGTCAATCGCGCGCGCGTTCAACATCATGTCCTCCATAATGTTGTCGGAGAAGAGAATGTCCCATCGGCCGCAATAATGACATGATAATCCCGTTCCGTCGGTCGGTCGTCACCCATTCTTAGTAAGGAAGTACTCCACGGCCGATTGGACTGTTCGAACAATCGCGTCACTTTTGTTGGGCATGTATCTGTATCATTCCCGTTGCTGTTCCCAATGCACAGCCGTCGACAATGCATTGAGCAAATCCTTTTCTCTCAAAACAACAAGGCCGGCATATTATTACGCTCTGCTGCGACATGACGGTCCGGCAAGTGCGATTTCATCAACCACGCACCGTTGGGTGTGCGATATCCGACGTTCGTCACCCAACTGCCCGCTTGGATCAGACTGTCGTAGACTCGTTCGTGACTGGGTCGATGATTCTTCTCCACGAGAAACGGATCGAGGGCTGTACTCCAAATTCCGACGCCAATGTCTCGTTGTTGTTGTTTATTGCTATTGTTGCTGTTGTTGTTATCACCAGTAGTAGTGTCAATGCCATCGTGCGTGTAAATATCAATCGGCGAAGCAATCAGACCTCGTTCTACCAGAGGCGCCAAATGCAGTGCCGACGACAATCCAGCACAACCGGCTCCGACAATTGCGACGCGAAGACGTTCGCCTGGAATTGGAATTGGGGCTGTTGTGGAGAAGAAGAAGAAAGCATTGTCCTGACGAGGAGTGAAAGAAGATCGTATTCGTTTTCTTCTTCCGGATGATATTGTTGTTGTTGTTGTTGATATTCTCATTGCTCGCATGAACGAAACAGAAAGTTGTCGAAAGGATGACATTGTGTGCGAGCGAGTGTGCTTTGTAAGTAATTAATGGAATGAGAAAAGGACTTTTACAATATTTAGAGTAAGAGCAAATAAGTAATAGAATCAAAAGAAGACAAAGAAAGAGGAATAAGAAGAATGAACAGCAAAACGTCGCGACGTGTTTTTCTGGCTCGACCCAAAGGGCCCCTCATTTACTATTTGTATTACAGTAAAGAACTGTACGTCGACCGCAGGAAGGACGATGTTGCGTTTTGACACCATTTTGTTGCTATATTCTTTCTTCATTTTCATTATTCCTTTATCTAGTCTATCTATTCTTTCTCATAACCTTATGTTCCTTCCCAAAACAAAACGACAACGACGAGAACAACCGCAATCGTGGTTGGACTGCGAATCTCGTTACGACCACAACACCATCCTCGCAGCATTCATCTTGTTTGTTGCAAGCGACAGCTGTGGCGGATCCTTCGCGCAAGAATTGTTTGCGAGCGCTTCGAGAAAGAATTGATTCAAAAGTATTGGACAAAACCCTCGAAACGTAATACGAACAATCATAAGAATGCAATGTTTCGACAACGCATCAAAATTGGATACAATGAGTGTGCGCGCGCCTTGACACAACAACAACAGACAAAACAACAACCACTCCTCGTTGTCGTCGTACTACCCAATAATACTCCGCAACAGAATGCTTCCTTGCCGTGGAATTACATTCCTGCCATGTGTCACGCACACAACATTCCTCTTCTTCTCATTGATCCAAATACCAGTAGTAGTAGTAGGATGCTAATAAGTTGGCAAACTTATTGCATTTGAAGCAAGTGTCGGTTTTGGTGTTTGTGAGTACCAGTAATAGTCGAAAAGAAAAGAAGAAGGAACAAATCATCCAAGCGACAGTGCTGAAGAGACGATGCGATTTCATAAGGCAGTCGATTCCTTTGTTTCGTTTTTTGCAACAAAAATAGAACCACTCCAGCTCGTTCCTCGGGAAGCGAATAATAAATAATAATAATGAATGAATGAATGAATGAATGAATGAATGAATAAATAAATGATCAGTTAGTGTATTATAACGGAATACGTTTCAAACACTCGACCTAGTCGACTCTTTTAAAATAATGCTTTATATATATAGATTAGATTTGGTTGATGGAAGGAGAAAGAAAAGATAAAACCCTTTCGACTTCTCCTTATGCCTTGACTAATACAAGAACGATACCGCTTCATCAACAACTCTCTCTCTATGACCTATGACTCATCCAACCAACTCTGCTCGACAATTTCTCGGACACGACGATTGTATTCACGACGATTCTCATTGTACAAACGAGACGCCTCTGAATTGGCCGGCGACGCCGGATTCGGATCGCACAACAAGGACTGAATGCTCGTCAAAATGGCCGAAATGTCGTAAATAGGACTCCACTGGTTCTGCAAAATGTCCAAACAGATCTGTCCGTCATTGTAAATATTCGGATGGAACATTTTCGTCAAGAAACGGACTTGCGGGGCTTTGTTGGGATAGTCCTCGGTGAATTCGAGCACGAGCTTGAAGGTGCCGCCTTCCCAGGGCGTGTCGTCGGGGCCGAAAATGACGGCCTGCCACAACATAATGTTTGTGTCCATGGGAGCGCCTGTGACTCCCGACGGTGGGTCGTTTTGTAGACTGTGTCGTTATTGTTGTTGTTGTTTGTAAAGGAGTTTAGAGAGAGAGATTGAGAAATTGAGTGATGTAATAATTGAGTGAGATGAGAGAGAATCAACAATAGAGGCACGCAGCAACGACTGATGTGGGTCGTGAAAAGACCCTTGTGTTATTGACATCTACGGCTACGGCTACGGTATTCTGTATCCTGCAAAGACTTCGCGCAAATCCTGTAGTTTCATGATTAAAACATACATATCCGTTCATCCGCAGCAGCAATAATCCAACAATAACAGCATTGCTAATCTTTCACTCACCGCTTAAAGTCATGCATTAAACGGCGTCTTGCACTTGTGCTCATTTTGGCTGTCTTTTTCTTTTGTTGACGCGCTGCAAATATTCTCAGTGACTACTACGGTAGTTCTACAGCGGTAGACTAGTTTCTATCTATCTACCTTTCTCTTGTTGATTATCTCGAACAGACAGGATAAACAACACCTCCGGCCGAGAGAAATATAACAACAAGCAGAATGAATGCTATGGCAGTCCTTGCCGTGTCCGTGTGCGGTCGGGCTTTTTTCGTCCCCGTCAAGCCAACGCGCAACACAACGGACACGGACCGCTTTCGACGTCGATCCTCCTCGTCCAAGGAAAACAACTTCCGAATATTATTCGTAACCGACAAAACATTAGAGTTAGAAGTTAAGAATTACGACCCGCACGTGACACGTCTGCTCGCTGGTCGTGTTGAAGGGTGCCCTACGTCTGGTTTCTCATTCTTGTCTACGTTCCATCTAACGATCACATTCTAGACACTAGCAACATACAATCCACACGGATACAAGTGGAAGTTTTATTTGGCTTTTGAGTCGAGTCGGTCTCGAAAACGCTAACAACTCTCACTCGGAACCCTTCATGACGACAACAGAAAGCTTTAACCTTGCTTTGTGCAAACAAGCTTGCAATGGAAAGGAAGGACTGCTCTGTCATTACCTACCCTACTAGTGTCTCCAAAACGTTCCTCTAGGTAGCGGGATCGAATAATATGACGACAGCTGGACTGGTCACGCGGCTGCCTCGTTCCCATCTTGTCACCAATTGTCAATCGTCACTACTTTTCCTTTTGCATGAATCATAAAGACGGTTCAAAACTGGCAATGGTCAACCGCCATTTGAAACTGCCACGTCTTCATTTAAAAAAAATCAATCAAAAGTGTTCGTAAATTCGTCTTCCGCTATTCCGCCCTGTGTGGCCACGTCTGTTCCGCCTCTGTATCATTGAAATTTGAAGGTTCGTGTTCGCGTTCCGCGTTCCAAGTTTGCAACCACCCTCGACACAGCACTCGACACAGGAGTATCCAGTCCAGCCCACGCTGTCCGCCTATTGTAATCGTATATAGAACATCGTGTGCATCTTATTTTCGTTTCTTTATTGATACAGTATCATCAGATCGAAGAGAAGATCTTTATGGAAAGGAAAGTAATAATCTACAGTCAAGACTGCGGAATGCGGAATAAAGTGTTTATAGACTACTTAATGCACTCTGGCAAGAGGGACGTGGAACGCACTTCGTGTCTGATGTCGAACAACTGATACATTTTTTATTTTGATTTTGATTTCTGACTTTCACCAACTTCAACCTTCGGTCAAAGATTGGCTTTTGGTGTTCTGAGCTACGCATTACGGCAGTGTTGAGTATGCCACGTTTAATATTCGATTGTTCGTTGTTTTACTTCAACAAGGCGTCCGCACAGTGTTGAAATGGTGTACTCTGGCGACTTTATTCTCCGTCGGTTCCTTCTTCCATTCGACTTTTTAGTTAGAGCATCCAATACCGTTTCAAAACCAGGCAATCTCTTCACTGTTTTTCTTCAGTTGTGCATGATTTTCACGGCGTAGGTCGCAACTTTAACGAGGGAGGTCATTCTCCGCAAGTTACCGCCGTTCGCCGATGGATATAAACGATCACGAATTATTTGAACGGAGAAGTCAAATTCACCTTTCCACCAACCGCCACTTTGAAGAGCAAGTATAAAAAACACAATCGGTAGATACAATTGCCTTCCAGTTCATAAAACTGCTAGCTCGCCATCATGAGCGCCATATCCAATTTCGTTACACCGCTTCCATAGCACTGAATAATGTGGGCGTGTCTCTTCTGTCACGCCGCTTTTATGACGAAGCGTTGGAGGCTTTCACGGACGCGATCACGATCATGCACGATGCATCTACCTGCGAATCACGACTTTCACCTGCTGCTATCAATGCAAGCCTCGAAAAATCCTATCATGACCTGTCTCATTGTGGCTTTGAGAAACCGCAAAAGAACAATTGTTTCGTTCGCATGCGCGTCATTACAGAGAACGATTTTGCTGACACTGTGAAAAATGGGTTCGAGGAATGCGACAACGACGACAAGAACCAGTTGATCCTCAATATCATTCGGATAGAGCTGTCCGAAACCACAATAGAGGAAGGAATGACTTATTTTCGGGGCGCCGAACGCTCCATCTTGCTGAATAACTTGGCAGCTGCCTATTTGTGTGTCGCGACTACTACGACAATATACAATATCACGGAGCGATATCTGTCTTTGGCGTACCAAATGTTGCAGCTCGCTTGCGCGAATCTAGAAGCAGTGTGCCAGTACAGTTGCGGCGATGGACAAAAGACGAGCTCCGCATACGAATCCTTCCTTTCACACTGCTCATTTTACAGGCGCTCGACCGTTTAGCCCCTGCTCTTCAGATTCCTTCCAATGCCTTTGAACATTACACTACAGTGTTCCTTGATGTTCTAGAGGAGTTTATGGAGGCAGACAATTTGTATGCATCCTGCTTGCGAGCGAATGCTGCAGCTGCTTAGTTGTCATATCATACAAAGAGAGTGGCAGCCATGAGCCATCCGCACCTAAACAAACAGTTTTTTAATGTTATTAGAAGTGCACATGATCAGACTAGATTCTAGAATAGACACTAGATTCTTGTATAGGTGCTGGTATTTATTTTCTAACGGTTAATGGTCAACTGAAGGAAACAAAGTATTAACCGTTAAACACAGAAAGAATAACCGTTACGACGCGAGCACGTGTCACGATGCGACGCTGATCGGCGATCGGCGCTCGCCAAGATGACGATGAATACTTTGAGTTGCATGAATGAATTGCAAGAGAACCAACAACCCAAAACGAAGCCGCTTTTGCATCCTTCAACTGCTTTTCCTTCAACTCAGTATAATGGTATATTTAAGATCCATTTTGCTTGCGTTAATATCGTGTTTGATCGCTCGAGAAGTAAGAGGCGACAACGCTGCTGCTTCGGAAGCCGAGAAGGAGATTCCGTCTTCCGCTCCCAAGTCACCTTCCTACGATGAAACGGAAAAGCCTGTGATTCTCACGACGCGCAACTTTGGAGAACATGTCGGCGACGACAACATTTGGCTGGTGGAGTTTTATTCCCCGCACTGCATCCACTGCACGCAATTCGCTTCTACATACGATGAGATTGCCAGCGCCTATCACAGTAGTTCGAATTCGCACAACATCAAAGTTGGAAAGGTCGATGGAAGTGTCGAAAAGGCCTTGGCGTCTCGGTTCAACATTTACGGCTATCCTTCCTTTTTTATTATTGATGGTTACAAAGTGTTTCCGTTCGAGCAGCCCAGATCCAAGCAAAACATGATGCAATTTGCAGAAGGCGGATACAAGAAAACAGAGCCTATACCGTTTTACTCATCACCCATGGGACCCATCGGTATACTTCAGGGATCCCTGATCAGTGTGGGAGTCAAAGCAGTGGACGTTTTGCGTGGTCGCAAACCCGATTCGGGCTGTCGCCTTTATTCGCCGCTAGCATTCTATTTGGCTCGGTGTTCATGGGAATTTTCCTTGTGATTGTATTTCTTGCAATTGTGATACCTCCCAAAATAAAACAGCACTAGCTCTTATCACATGAGGGCTTGATTGGTGCTTCGTTGTCATTTTAGGAGCTCTTTCCGAGGTAATCATCCCACGATATCCAACCAGAATCGCGATAAACGATCGCAGGTTTGAATGGTAATCGCAAGCCTGCTGCTCTCTGTGAGTCCATCAAAATAAAGTTTGTATACTCGCCCTCTCCTTCTATTTTCAAAACATTTTTGAGTAAAGCCTTGGATTCGTTGTACGACCGAGTAATACCCAGAAACTCTTCCCACGAAACCCAGTCGATTGAATACATTTCGTCCGGATTATTCGGTAGATAAGGCCCATGATCTCGTTTTCCATCCGCCACATACTCCTCCCACTCTTCTTTCGATCGGAGCCCCAGCTGCATCACGGATGCTCGAGCCTTGTCGTACGGCAAAAGGGAGCGGTATTTCGTCGTCCATATCGATGACCGATTCCGGTAAGGAGGCAATAATTCCTCCTCCTCCTCCTCCTCGTCGTCGTATTCATTGATATTTGTACAGTCGTCGCTGTTTTGGGATTGCAGGCATGTTGATAGAATGCCGACAGACGGATGAGATCGGGAGCAATAATAATTCCGAACTGGCGAGGATTTCACGGGGAACGCTTTTGCTACATGATAATTTACATGAAGCTTAAAAAACAATAGAAGCAGAGCGATTGATTCCCTCTTCATTGCAACGACCATGCGTAATCACAACCACCAAAGCATTTTTACTTGTCAACGCTCGCCGACGAGATGCCCATGGTCCAAAAAACAATCGAGCTCGAGATTCTATTTTTGTCGATTTCCGAGAAGATTTTTCAAACAAGTGCGTCATGTTTGCCAGTGTACTATTTGGCCTCCCAGCGGTAGCGAATGAGCGAACATGGCGGAACAGAGCCATAATGATCCATTGACCAATCAAAATATGGAAGCAAAAGGAAGGCATCTGATTGGCTCGCACTGAGTGCAGTTACGTACCCCACCCAGAAAGAGTGGTCTCGTGAAAATTCTCGCTTTTTTTCGACGTTTTACAAACGCTGTTGACGCCTGATTGCAAGCCCCAAATCACCCCTCCTCGAATAATCCTTTCGTGAAGTGCACGTACGCACATTTCATTTTTGCTAAAATATATATTTAGTACAGTTAAGCGAATGAAAGACCCCTGCTGTTTCCGAAGCTTTGTGAAACGATCCCGTACAAAACATCACAAGGATTATTGGCGGTCCGCTCTTCACATTGTTATTTTGCTCTCACATCAACAACAAATTATCAACAATGAACAACAATCATTTACCCCAAATAATATAATAATAATAATCACCAGTCGATCTCCAACGATGGAGCGTCTATGCAAGCAGGGATGAACGGAGGTAACGCGGCGCAAGCGATCGCCGTCAACAATCAGCACATGCCAGCTCAACTCCTCAATCTCATGACGAACACGAATCAGGGTCAACTTTTTCCAACTGGTTCGATGATGCCCGACTCGAACGCATTTCTGCGCATGTTGGGAGCGAATCCTTCTCTCATGATACCACATAATGGAGCTCAATCGAACCCTTCGGTGGCCTCGGCAAACAACGCTGAACTCTTTGAAAGCAATCCAACGACACATCCCAGCGATGTTTCGAATACTGAAAAGGTGCAGCAGAATCGTGACCGAAATAGGGAGCACGCAAGGTCAACGAGACTTCGCAAGAAAGCGTACGTGCAAAAGTTGAAAGAACTCGTCGAGGGATTGCACGCAGAACGCATTGAAGAAGTTCGTCAGCGCCGTGTTGCGATTCAACACATGGCCGAAGTACAAAACGTTCGGCGCAATGTCGTGCGCGATTTTCTTCGGTACCTGGCCAAATATGAAACCGACGAAAAGAAGTGGAAGACCTTGGCGGAAGATAACTTTGCTTGAAGCAGCCAGTGACACCGTACCGGTCTTTTCGGCGATGCGAAATTGAAAAGGTATGTTGTGTGAAAGAGTATTACATATCATTTGATGATGAATGTGTTCTAACAGGTCGTAATATTAATTATTTTAGGAATGCCGCTGCTCGAGAGGAGTTCAAGCCATGATCTGCGAAGCCGCAAGCCTGGCCGTCATGATTGAAAATATGGGTTCGAGAAGCAACCGTTGGATGCAGATTAAGCGCGATGAGTTTCTGCAGTTGGAGCATTCCAAGCGAGGAAACAAAAGATGCCTCGTTGTGTCGCGCCGCAAGATGGAAAGCTTCAGCACGCGGTTTCGAGTTTGTCGTCCAATTCTGGCTTTTCCAATAACACTTCGAGTGGAGAAGATACTGCTGCGATGAAGAAGGCGCACCAGCAGAATACAGAGACCTCTCGCGACTCGTTGCAGCATGCCAAGAAAGTCAGTTCGTCCAGTGGAAGTAGCAGTGATGGCCGTTTGAAGCGACCGCCGTCCAATGAGTACCATGATTATCATGCGAGGCCGTTGCCGGACCCCAAACTAGGCGACTCGGACGAGAGCAGTCCCGCTGCGGAAGATTCACCGGAAGAGTCGAATGAAACCTCGTCGGGCAAGCGAACAAGCACAGACTCGTCATCTGGTGACGACTCGCAAGCAGCCATTGCCGCATCACGGCCGACAAAACGTAGGCGACATGGGGAGAATCCCGGTGAGGCTCGGAGTGAAGGCTTGCCTCCGAACATTGCCAAGAAAGGTGGAATTCCTCATAACATTCGCCCGGTAGCGATGAACGAAGACGGACCGCACATGCTACGTCCTTCCGATTTCGGCGAGGCGGGTGCTCAGCAAGCCTTTGCGCATTCGTCGAATCAAGGGTCGTCTAGTAATGGAAGCGGTAACGATCCAGTCATGATTTCCGCCGATGCGGAATCTTCGTCCGGAACTTCGGACAATAAAGTGGCAAGAATCCGTGCCTCGTTTCATGTCAACGAAGATTTCATGATATTGGTGGATAATGTACTGATGTGCCCGTTCGTATTCCGATCGCAAGATGCTGTTCTGTGCGGTGCTCTGGCAGATTGCCTGATGCCAGGAATGCTGCGAGCCAGCTTTAGCTCTCGGAATAAGCTTTCCAGCATCGAAATTGTGTACGACGCCATGGGATTCATGCAACAGTTGGAACGAGCGAGTGGTAACGAAGGCAGTGCTCAGATCATTCCCGGGTCACTCGAAATGGCTCTTGCACCAACACAACTAGAAGCTCGTGTCATCACACTTGCGGAACCCCCATTCAAGATCGTCAATGTGAACGAAGCCTGGACGCGAATCACTGGCTATACCCAGATGGAAGTGGAAGGCAAAGAGTACATTTCTCTTGGAAGGAGAAGGAAGCGTGCAGGAGGCCAAAGTGCGACCAGGAAAACCCAAGCATTTGCTGGAGGAAGTGGCCATGGGCAGACCAGCGTGCTCGACGAACATTCATTACGGCAAGGACGGCCAAGACTTTATCGAGTTTGTGTGCTCGTACCCTCTTACAAAGTAAGTGAATATGGCATATGTTGATATCCAAAGTTAACTGCTAATGCTAACCGATTCACCGTTTTGTTCAGCTCGTATGACCAGATTACACACATTTTGCATGTAAGCAAAGAACTTCCCACTCTTGACAAATCTCTTTAAAAGATACCACTTTATTTGCATCTTCGTCCCAAAAAGATCGTGGTAACGGAGCTTGCCCCTATAATGAAAAGAAGCAGGGGCTCAATTATATATCTAATACGGAGTAGTGAATTGTGTAGACTATCATACCGTTTCAAAATAAGTTATTCCAATTGAAGATGATGTTCACCCTAGAGTTCTGATGATCCTCCGGCAAATGCACTTCCTACGGCTCGTCCTTCACCCGCGTCCATGTCAGAACACCGTAAAGATACCGCACGCGAAATACGCCATCAGAAACACCGAACGCTCGTACATTTATGTACTAGGAGCTCGTAGCCTGTACATTATGTGGTAGGTTGTACGGTCTTGCCTTTTCCAATGCACTTTTTCACGCGGCAATCGATCAATGACCACCGAACACACAACACAAAAGCAGAAGAACTTTCCAACGTCTGGCAAGGAGGTCAAAAAAAACTTCTTTCTTCTGCGCAAGTGTAGAATTCATCAATAGCAAATAGCACAGGTTGAATTTGATAGGATATAGAATTTACAGGTACGTGCTACGCCACGAATAACAAAAGATGCAACGAAGACTAACTTGTCAATGGTGGAGGGAATGTCGATGGATGCGAATGTTTCACGACTGTTCTCGGTGGCGGATACGACAGAAAACGCGACCATCTCGTGTCGTACATGTTATCTACACGAAATCAATCACTCACATGCGATAATCGCTACGCTTTAAACAAACACAGCCTTATCATTCCAGTGACATACATTTGGATTTGCAACGCGGTAATAGAGAGCGCTGAGAGAAGAATGGAAACAACAACCGCTTTACCGGAGCCTGTCAGCGCGGATCGACAGCCATTTCCTGTCCGAAAAGAAGACTCGAATGAGCGCGCAAAGCGATGGTAAGAGGATATTCTCGTTCGTGTATCATGATGGATGCATTGTTGTTCTTGCGTCCCAATCAGCTACCACGCACAGCTGATCGCTTTTCGTTGATGAGCGCTGTCAGCTGCAAACTGCAAACTTGCACCAAATAAATAATCGTGTCCGTCATGTGGATTGCGCGAGCGAGCCGGCGCAGTGGGCCCGAAGTACTTTCTGAGGTTGTGTAGTTGTCTGCGACATGAACTACGACAGAAACATTCTCGGCGGGGATTGCGCGAATGAGCATTTGGACACCTCGTCATTGCTGGCGCGCAGATGGCTTTCTTCGCCTTGTACGATACTGGACAGTACTTTTGTGTCGTACCAGTATTCAAATGCCAGCGACTAGGAATTCCTTGCAGGCTGTTTTGCGTTCCGTACAAGCGGATTGAGAATTGAGACGTGTCATCACTTTTACTGTTGCTGGAAGTGTAGCAATGCCTTCTGTTCTCGTCGAGCATTGTTCCCCTTCGCGAGTGCATGCTGGTGCCCATGTTGAGGTTAATTATTTTATTCTCACTTGATGTTGCTTCTCAAACACAATCTTCGTCTTTTCTCTGCGCTGCATAAACATTCATTCATTCATTCATTCATTCATTCATTGATCAACCATGTCCCGAAACTTTCGAACAACTCTTGCTAGCCGCGAACGAAATCGCATTCATGCGAGAAAAACACGTCAGCGGAAAAGGAGCAAATGCAGACTCTACAAAGCCGCGCAGAAGACTTGAAACGAGAACAGCTCCGCTTGCGACAAATCATTAACGAGAAAAATACAGCTTCGATTCTTGTGGGTCTATTTGCCAAGTCTCCCGTTGCAGTGCAGTCCTCTGCAGAAGATCCTGAAGTAGAAGTGCTTCTCAAACGCCCGATTGAGGACATTCCCGATGCGTCCAAAGTGTCTGAGCTGCCCGCATTGATCTTGCCGGGTCAACACGCGTCTAAAAATGTCAAGGCTCCGTCGATTCAAGACAGCACGTGCGAAGAAACAGAGGACGGGATCGACTACGAGCTTCTCGGAAAAGATAGATCCAAGTGTTCACCCGAAGAGTTGGATATGATTCGACGAGAACGAAATCGTATGCACGCCAAGCGAACACGGGACCGTAAGCGCTTGTTTACCGAGCAAATGTCCGAAATATGCCGACAACTAGAAGACGAGAACGATGCGTTGCTCGAACATCTTTCCAAGATTGACCCCGATCACAACTTTGTCTCCTCGGTGCCTCGTATGGAACATTCACCGACCTTTGCATCGCAGCAGCAGCAGCAAGGCCCACTCGAGGCGGTCGATCACTGTTCGCTGAGCGATGGCGAATCGCATCCAGATCAGATCAACAAACTTCTTCAGGCTGCAAGTACCTTTGAAAAGCCAGTGCAGAAACCTGCAACGAAACGCTGGAGAGTCGAGTCGTCCACCCAACCAGCCACGACCAAGATTCCGATTCCTGACATTCTTCGTACTATAGCGAGTAGTTTGGTAGCCCTGTCAGACGAGAGTTCGGCGTCCGATGAAAGTCACGATGACGAAGAACATGATACTATGCTTTCCAGAAAACGACAGCGAACTTCCAACAAGACTTCGCATTACTACTCCATGTCAAATGCCGCAGCAACAGCCGTTGGCTGTTAATGGGGGTTCTGTTGACATTTGTACATTGTTTGTTTTCTGCCCTCATTCACACACCTGCACCCATACCATTTTTGCGCAATTGATATGCGCCGCGCCTCACATCATAACTTATAACATAACATAATAATATCACCTCGTCGGATCTAGAATTATTTGACCACAGTAAATAACATTACCATTTGATCTATTCTTCTACTAGTATTCATCTCACTTGGTATTCATCCTGCAACAGAGGTTCTCGCATGTGACGCAACAAATCATTTAGCCACGGTGTATTTCCTGTTTCTGGCACTTGCGTTCGTAAATGTTCCACCATGTCGAGATACCACGGGGACGGTGATTGTCGTTGAACGTGCACGACCTGCTGGACCCACGGGTTCGTGTCGGGCGAGGATCTTCGTTGGTTTGTGGCTCCTCGTCGCCCCAAAAATGATACAGAACGAGGCCGGATAAGATCACAACCAATCCCATCAAATCCGACGTGTACAATGGCGGACTACTAGTCCCAAACAGCGGGGACGAAAAGCCAAGTTGCCTACAGGCACTAGAATGGTCTGCGCCAGGAACACAGTCGACGTGGATCCGTATTTGAGCACACACAGCATAGATGTTGAATAAAGGATTGCCAACAGCAAATACAACCCCACGAGAATGGGAGTATGGGAGGAGCATTCATCGGGATGACAGCCCGAATCGAGTGAGCCTGGACAGAGTGAGGAATCGTGAGAATACACCAATATGTAAATAAGATTTGAATCTCCATTACGAGCGCGCATGCGTACCTTGTCCAAAAAAGCACAAGAACCCGTCCCACATATTCCTCGGAACCTCGAACGGAGCCACATTCGTCATCCACGCCGCTGGTACTGCCACCAAGAGAGCAAACAGAAATTGAAAAATGGAAACCCAACCAATCATAAAGACCGGATCCAATGCAGCGACCTCCAAAGCTGCTTGTTTGTACATGGCGGACAATGTCATGGGAATGGCCGAGGATAGTAACAATAGCGACCAAACTAACGTCAATCCCTCTTCTTTTTTTGTCGCTTGCTGATAAGGCAGCCACTGACACATGTTCTGCGCAAGATCCGAATGCTGTCCTGGATCATCGACTGGCTCTAGATAATGCGACAGACACGACTGTTGTGTGTGTTCGCCTTGACAGAGAGTGCAATCACTGTCGGAATGGACAGCCTCGCAGTAGAAATCCGGATCACGCTGATACGTGAACACGGGCGTCAATACGACCACGAGCCCCAACACCACAACGACGGCTCCACAGTACTGCCGCCAATGATAGCGCTCTCTTAACAACACGTAAGACAAGAGCATGCTGCACGGAATCACTGCTTGCGGCAACAAGACCAACAGGTTACCCGGCACATACATGGAAGCAAATAATTGTATCGTCGACGCCAAACAATCCAGGGCTCCCATGATCATAAACGGCCTCTTACTCATACTCATTTGTTCTTGTGTAACGCTTCTCCCTCTCATGGGAATGATATACATAAAACAGAGGGAATGTAACAAAATTGACAGAGCAGATTGAGAAAATTGGGATAATTGTACATGGGAGCCGCTTGTAATTTCATGAAAACGACCGTTCCCGTGCCCGAGACAAGCAACAAGACGATACTGAACCCAAGTTTGATGCGACGACGAAATGTGTTTGTTTTCGAGTCACGTGCGGAGGGCAGTGACGAGATTTCAACGAGATTGACGACTTGTTTGTCAAAGTGTCGACGAGGCTCGCTCGTTTCGTCGTCCTCGTCGTCGTGTGCGAGAACTTCGTATTCCAGAGCCGGGTGAATCGGTCGTTCGGGTTCGGCAAAGACTGCTTCTTGTTGAAGTAATGCATCGTCATCGTCGATATTGTGTGTTTCTTCCGCTCTCAATGCATTTCTTTTCGAATGAACATGTAATAAAGAGAATCTCGGTTCTATCATTCTTTCTGTTTATTGTTTGCTTGTTTCTTGCATTGCTCCTATTTGAAGCAACAAAGTTCTGTTTTCTGGATGTACTCCGGAGTAGTTGTTTTGGGACCGAACACCGAACACGGTGTTTGACGACGATGAGAACATATCGAGATAAGCGAGTGACGTACATACGAGCGGTCATAGATGTAGAGGTCCAAGAGAATAGTTCACAATTTTACGTGTCTGTTTACTACACCGTCTTATTATGGGTTAAAACCGGGGTTTTGCAAAAGACCATGAGAACACAGTAAATGAGGGTAATTGATGCCTTTTATGTATAGAATACGGTGTTTCTAACGTTGTGTTTGCAACGGCGCGGCTTTGCCGTGTCGGAGAGGTGCATAGAGTCATTGCACAGTGAATGGTCGTCGAGGACGACGTGACAGAACAAATGGTTATTTGGTCGCATTCGTGGCAAGTTTTGGCCACAAACAGTGATTCAGGATATGACTGGCTGTGTACTTGAGCCTGTGGTCTTAGAATTGCTGAAGAGGAGGACAGCACGCTTGAGATGCGGCGACGTTTTCGATATCGACAGTTTCTGGCTCTGTCGACGATGCGTCGTGCCACGGTGACTCTGTCACTTGTTGGTCGCGTAGGGGACGCCTTATGCACAGTCTGTTATCCTTTAATGCTGGAAATAATATAGTCAAGTATTTAAAAGCATGACTTGTGTCTGTAGCCTCATCGTGAGGACCATGGCGCACACTCCCCTGCGTAGCAAACCGCCTTGGGCGAAGAGGGAAATGCCGATAGAAGAGGCGAAGGCGAGAAGGCCTTCACAAAGATTCGAAATTTTCGTCTCCTGGTGCGGTGTCTCTTTGGTAGCCGCTACCTAAGTAAATGGACAATTTCGGTTCTGGATTGGTGAGCGCACTTAGGGGTGTGAATCGTGTTTTCCTAAGTGATTCCAGGTCTTCGAAGGAATTAGTACACTTAAATTTCCTTCCGTTGGCCAGCAACAAGAACAACCAAACGCGAAATTTCGGAAAGCATTCGAGTTTTCCTCTTTCGCAACTGTTACAATTTCGCAATCATTTGCTCTTTCTCGTTTCAACCTCGTTACGCTACCTTCCCTCTCTTCGCATTCGTTACCATGGCTGGCAATCAGGCTGCTTTTAACAACTACTTGCGCGACACCCTCATGATCGAGTCGGCGCTTGCTCGTCAAGCGATCAACGATCAGGGTATCTCCTCGTTCGATGACTTGACTCATCGTAAGGACAAGTATGTTCAGGAGCTGTTCCAGAAGATCAGGAACCCTGGCGGTCAGATTGCCAACCCCGCGTTTGCGCCGGCTGCGCCTGGTGCCGATGCAGCAGCGGTTGCTGCGGCAGCTGCGATTCCTCAGTTCGTCCCCAACCGTGGTGTGGCGATTGAGTCAACCTTGAACTGCGTGTTCGTCAGCTTTGTTACTATCTGTTCCACATGCATCGCATTCAGCGCGAGTTCGTGCCTGGACAGGCGACGCTGGCTCGCTTGGAGCAAGCCTGGATGCTGCATGAGCGCATCGAACGCATGAAGGAAGCTGATAACGGACCGTTCAAGGTAGACCATCTTGCCAAGGTCGAGAATGTCAGGAAGACGATTGAGGATGTTGAAGAGCTTCTTGCAAGCCACTTTGGTGCATACGGTGCGCCGATGTCGTACTTGATTCGAGATAGAGTTGCTTTGGATGATGCGAACGACCTGGGGTACGGTCGTCCGGATGCATTGAGCGAACTTGTTGATCGCACTCGTCATGATGGCAATCAGTTCGAAGAAGACAACGCAGCGTTGTGGGTGTTGTTGCGGCAGGCAACCCATGCGGGCCCTGCTTGGAATTGGACCAAACCTTTCTTAACTGCAAAGAATGGTCGTGGAGCGTTCTTTGCCCTGAAGACTCACTTTCTTGGCAAGACGTTCCAGAAAAGGAATGTTGCACAAGCCGAGCGCGTCCTCGCAACATCGTACTTTGATGGCAAACGGAACTTTACGTTCGAGCAATATTGCTCGAACTTGACTGGAGCTTTTCTTGATCTTGAAGAAGCCGGTGAGCCTGCGAGTGAAGAGAAGAAGGTTCGAATCCTTCTGAACAACATTCGCGCACCGGAGCTCCAGATGACAGTGGCACGCATCCGTGGAGATCCTAACTTAGAAGGCAGCTTTCAGAACGCGATGGATCATATCGCTGAACAGAACGATACGCAAAAGCAGATTCAGGCGTCGCAGAAGGGCGTGAATCGGAACATATCGTCTGTTGGTCGAAGTGAAGACAAGAGCAGGAACAAGGGCAAGAACAATAGAGGCAAGGGCAAGCAAGGTGGAAAAGGTTTGACGCTACTACTCTCGCAAGGAGTGGATGAATCTCTCGAAGGAGAAGCAGGAAGAGATCCGCCAAGCACGTCAGAACAAACAGGCAGGTGCAAAGCGAAACGTGTCTGCTGTCGAGACGAAGGATTCTGATTCGAACAAGAAGGGGAAACCTGATGACGACTCTCAGGACACTGGAAACCAGTCTACCGGTGAACAAATGAGTCGTCGCTGACCGCCAGGTCGCCGCGTTGCAGCTTCCTTTCGGCGAGTTGCGGCGGCAGTCCGTCAGACAGGACCGATGAGAGCCGAATTGGATTCGCATTGCGATACCTGTTCGTTTGGTAGCGATGCGGCTCTAGTATATGATACTGGCCAAACTGTGTCGGTTGATCCTTTTCTTGGTTCTCTTGGTACTGTATCGAAGATCCCCATCTGTACAGTCGCGATTGCTTACGACTGTCCAGCAACAATGCAGACGTATGTGTTGTTTTTCCACCAAGCGCTTTACTTTAAAGATTTGACGAAGCATCTGCTTTGTCCGGCCCAGATTCGCCACAACCAAGTCGTGGTTAATGAAGTTCCTCTGTTGCATCTAGCACCAGAAGACCGTCATCACCATTCCCATTCTATCTTGTTCAGTGACCCTCCTCTACATATACCTCTGAAACTGAACGAACGGTGTCTTACTTGAAACCCGCCGTCCGACTCCCGAAGAATTGGCATCCGATCGCGAGTGCATTCATGTAAACGTGACCTCGGAGGCTTATTGGGACCCTTTGGATCGCTCCAACGGCTCTGCTGAAGATGCTCTTCGTGCTTCTCTTTCCTCCGAGCTACGTTTAGGGGACGGAAAATGATCGGTGCAGTCGAAAGCCATCGGACCGTCGCAGCCATTTCGTCGTCGCGTGCATCCGCCGCCTACGATGTTGATTCATATGCCGAAGCTCTATTAGAACGGTCGATCTCCGCAATCTCGTCGAAGAATCGCAAGTCCTGTATCTCTCGGAGCAACTTCGCTCGGCGGTGGAACATAGGACTGGAAACTGCGAAGCGGACTTTGAAGAAGACGACTCAGAGAGCAGTTCGGGACTTGGCGAATGCGTCGGGAACACGAAGATTGAAGCCATTCCACTTCCAGCTTCAGTACCGAGACTGAACACAGAGATGTATGTCGACGTCCTTATCGGCAGTTGTGTGTCTCTGCAAGGGAATAAGTATGCTGCTGTCTATGTCACGGCGTTCCACTGGATCTGTGTTGACCCAATCGAGAAGAAGAGCGATGTTCACCACACGCTAGATAACCTCTTCCGTCGAGTTGGTGTTCCCACACTTTGATCCCTGACAATGCAGGAGAGTTAACGGCAGGAGATTTCAGACGCAAGGCGATGAAGGCGCAGGCAGCGATCCATCCGATCGAAGCGCACACGCCGAACGCGAACCTCGCCGAAGACGGCATTCGAGAATTAAAACGGATGTACAGGCGCGCGATGATTCGAACGAATTCGCCACGTTGTTTATGGGATCTCTGTCTCGTATTCCACGCGTATGTCCGAAGCCATTCTTGCTTGAAGATCAGAGAGCTAGATGGCGAGGTGCCTCAGACAGTTCTTACTGGGGACACAGCCGACATCTCGCACATTTGCGAGTTTGGTTGGTACGACTGGGTCTGGTATCTCTCCCTGCAGATGAGAACATGGAAAGGAAGCACTTAGGTCGTTACCTTGGCCCCAGTTTTGATGTTGGCGACGCATTATGTGCGAAGATACTGCCAGCGTCGGGAGGATAATCTCAAGGACTAGTGTATTTCCACTGAACGTCGAAGAGCAGAACAGCCAGGCTGTCGATGAGATGAAGGAACAGTTCGAGACTACGCTCCAACAGAAGTTGAAAGATCGTTTCCTACCGTTGGACCCGAACGATATACCGCAAGATGAACTGACTCGAGATGGAATATTATGTTCCGTCAGAACCAGGAGAGGAGGAGCCACCAGAGATTAAAGAAGCTGACGATTTCGATCATGATGCATACGATCGTTATATCACAGCGAGGGTGAGGCTACCTCAGGGGACAGCATGTCTTACGGTACAGTAAAAGAAACGCAAGCGTGACGAAGATGGTAATTTGATTGGTCGTGCAAATGCTAACCCACTGCTTGATACTGCTTTATACGAGGTCGAGTTCGACTCGGTGAAGTCGAAGCATATCATGCCAACCAGATCGCTGAGGCAATCTATGCCGAAGTTGATGACGCTGGTAGAAAGCATTTTGTGTTGCAAGAGATCATCGATTACAGGAAGGAAGCGCATGCTGTGCCCGCGAGTGAAGCGTTCGTCTATCATAATAATCGCAAGTATCCGAAGAAGACTACGAAAGGATGGAAGCTTTGCGTGCAATGGAATGACGGGACAACGTCGTGGGAGAAGCTTAGTGAGCTGCGAATTCACATCCAATTCAAGTTGCCGAGTTCGCTGTCGCAAGACAGATTGCTGAAGAGCCTGCCTTCTCATGGTGGGTTCCATACACCCTCAAGAAGCGCGATCGCATTATCGCTGCTATGTCCAAGCGCTACTTTCGAGTCACTCAAAAGTATGGTATTGAACTGCCTAAGACTGTTAAGGAAGCCCTCGAGATTGATCGACGAACTGGAACCACGTTTTGGGCAGATGCAATAGCCAAAGAGATGCGTGCTGTCGCGAAAGCGTTCAACATATTGGATGCTGATGCGCCACATCCACCTGGATATACGCCCATAGAAGTACACATGGTGTTCGACATCAAGCCAGACTTTACTCGCAAGGCCCGGCTTGTAGCCGGGGACATGTCACTGATCCGCCAGGTTCGATCACGTATGCAAGTGTTGTTTCGCGTGAGAGCGTGAGAATTGCCTTTCTCCTCGCTGCTTTGAACGGTTTGGATATCATGGCGGCTGACATCGGAAATGCGTATCTGAATGCACCTGTCCGAGAACGCATTTATGTCATATGCGGTCCCGAGTTTGGTCCTGAGTATGAAGGTAGAGCGGCGAAGGTGGTCAAAGCGTTGTATGGATTGAAGAGTTCGGGTGCGGCTTGGAGAGCCTTTCTAAGTGAATGTTTGTTCGACTCGTTGCACTTCTCGCCATGTCGTGCAGATAACGATGTCTGGATCAGACCGGCACAGAAAGCGGATGGTACGCCTTACTATGAGTTGGTGCTTGTTTATACGGATGACATATTGTGTGTGTCAGCGGATCCGAACAGCATTTTGTGTCACCTCGATCAGCACTTTCTGTTGAAGGAAGGATCGATTGGCAGACCTGTTCGTTATCTTGGATCAACAATTGGTCAGCACCAGTTTCCTGGTGACGATAGGCCATGCTGGTCCATGAGTGCGAATGAGTATGTCAAGGAAGCAATTCGAATGTGAGCTTATGGCTGGACAAGAGAGACAGAGCTTTGAAAAGGAAGGTCTCGACTGTTCTACCTCGAATTGGCGGCCCGAGTTAGATATATCGCCTCTCTGCGATGACGAAGGAATCCAGTTCTATCATTCGCAGATCGGAGTATTGCGATGGATGGTGGAGCTTGGACGCGTTGATATTTGTGGAGAAGTGTCGATGCTCGCGTCGTTTTGTGCAATGCCGAGGGTCGGGCACTTGGATGCAGTCTTGCATGTGTTTGCCTACCTCAGTTCGCATTTGAGATCGAAGATCGTGTTTGACCCAACGTATGTGGACCACCAGAGATCACCGAGACCGGACTGGAGTGATTTCTATCGAGATGCGAAGGAAGTCATACCTCCTGACTGTCCGAAGCCGCTCGGCAAGCCTGTGCAGATCACTTGCTTTGTCGATGCAGACCTGGCTGGGGATCATGTTACTCGTCGTTCACGTACTGGGGTGTTGATTTATTTGAACCGATCTTTGACTGTTTGGTACAGCAAGAAGCAGACGTCAATCGAGACTTCTACGTTTGGTGCGGAGTTCAGCGCCATGAAGACGGCTGTCGAGATGGTCGAAGGCTTACGATACAAGTTGAGGATGATGGGTGTTCCATTGGATGATCCGGCTATTATCAAAGGTGATAACATGTCTGTGATCAAAAACAGTTCGATCCCAGAGTCTGTCCTGAAGAAGAAGTCGAATTCGATTGCGTATCATTACGTGCGTGAACGAGTTGCGATGGGGATTGCTGAGGTGTCGTATGAGCCGACGAAGACGAATCTGGCTGATATTTTGACGAAGATTCAAGGTGCCAACGTGAGAGATCCATTGGTGAGGAGGATTTTGCACCAGTGAAGCAGGCGACAGGTCTATCACTGCTCGGCTAGTTGATAAAGAGGATCGACTGAGCCGGGGACTGAGCCTCCTAGCAACATGGCTAGGTACAGTGGGGATTGAATGTGTATGTTACATGGTTTTCCAAGAGTGGTTTCCATGAAGAGATGAAGCATGGTTTTAAGTTATGTTTTTCCATGAAATGAATGAATGAAATGTGAGACGCGACGAGCCTGTGAAGTTGACGTTTAGAGCGTTTTAGGGGCACGTTGACATCCTACCGGTTATCACCGTGGGGGGACCGAGATAAGCGAGTGACGTACATACGAGCGGTCATAGATGTAGAGGTCCAAGAGAATAGTTCACAATTTTACGTGTCTGTTTACTACACCGTCTTATTATGATTTGTCGTACAGGTTCCAGAAGACCGACCATAATTATTTATAGCAACACAAAAATGCGACGACCGTTGTTCATTGTTCATACCTTCTTTTCGTTATCAAAATGTTAGCTCTAATATAAATTACATCATGGAATGAATAAAAAATTAGTATGAAAGCATTATCGATAATAGACAGTCACTTCTATTACCAATCTACCAAGTCGGACCCGGCTCACAGCTGGAATACCACTCGCTTTTCTTGTCACAAAAGTTCTGGACAGCACGGCACAGCAGAACCTCCACAACTCGTCCATCGTGCCAAGCAGCTTCCTGGAGCCGGTGCTCCATTCGCGATCCACGTATACGAAGAACCGCAAGCTTTGCAGCTGCTTTGGGTTGTTCCGCACCAATTCACATTGCATTTGAGTGCGTCTTGGGAGCAACATCCGTTTCCTGCTGGTGATGGTGCGACGGGCACTGGAGCGGCTACAGGAGCAACGGGGCAGGGATCGGAGCCACACGGGGCAGGGATCGGAGCTACGGGGCAGGAATCGGAGCTACAGGGCAGGATCGGAGCTACAGGGCAGGATCGGAGCAACGGGGCAGGGATCGGAGTTACGGGGGCAGGAATCGGAGCTACAGGGGCAGGGATTGGAGCAACGGGGCAGGATCGGAGTTACGGGGGCAGGAATCGGAGTTACGGGGCAGGAATCGGAGCTACAGGGACTGGAGCTACTGGAGTTGCCACGGGCGTCGGGGACGAACGCCGGGCTTACAAGAACTGGCACTGCAGACAAGTCCGTCGCAACAGTCGACATCCTTGACATCCCCAAGCCCAATTGCCCATGCAGTTGGTCACTGGTCCGTTGGCGAGCCACTTTAACTCGCCCGAGCATGCCATGCATTGAGCTTCGGTCGTTCCGCACCAACTGACATCGCAGCTTTTGAATGTTTGGGAACAGCATCCCGGTCCAGTGTAAGGAGGTACCGGAGCAGCGACGGGTGCTGGCGCTGCCACAGTCGGTGATACGGGACAATTGGCGTATTCACTGCAAGCGCCGTCGGCACCTTTGCAATACGGAGCCATGCAGTCGCATTGACAGGTGACGCCGTTGAAATTGCCAAACAAGCAGCCCGTATCGCGGGGCGCGAAGCAAAATTGTTGTTGTGGGCAACTGTGTACGTATCTCGAAGCGGAACGGGGTTCCGCATCCATTGCAGCAGGTAACAAAGTATACGTCAGTGTACGTGTTCATGATATCCTGGATCCAAGCGGCAATAGCGTCGCCGTTCGCTACCAACCAAGATGCATGAAAGAACAATCCAAAGGGAGCTCGATTACCATTGTAATGCTTCAAAAGTTGGGATGGATCAAGCCACTAATGACAGAACTCTCCAGGAGGCTTGGGATAATCCATTGGAATCACTTCTTGGCCAGCGCTGTCGTACAGAGTCCACATGGAATTTCCACAGCCCCGGAGCGGGTGATATCTGGATGTTGGGCTTGCCATTTTCAAATTGGTTGATGCTGCTTTGTTCCAGAGTGAAGGGCCAAGTGTGATTGGCTGCCCTGGCGTTTAACGTGTGATCGGTGGGACTGATGGAGGAATCATAAAGAAAGCCGAGTGAACGCAGATTCTGAAGCGTGCTGTCATTCCAGTCGAGAAATGGAGTTCGGAAGCCTCGCATCTCTTGCGCAGGACACCGCACTCGTTGGCGAGCCAGTCGACGGCTCCCTGAATTTGCGTTACACTGGGGACACCCTTGTGGTCCAGTGTGTCGCGATTTCGTGTCCTCCTTTTCGGAGGCCTTGGACGTATTCGCATTTTGTGTTTCCTTCGATCGAAACGTAAAAGTCGCTTTCAAGTTGCAGCCCGTGTGAGGATCTTTGGTCTTTGCAATCTTCGAAAACAGCCAAGACGTGTACGGCGTCACAGAGTCATCGAACGTGAGTGTGATGAATTGAGGGAGCTGAGAAGTTGGAATAGTGTCGCTGAACGGAAGGCGGGCAAAGGGAAAAGTGTCGGCCGCCTTTAGTGACGATAACCGAGATACGACGTTAGAAAAGTGGGAGAAAATGCTCAAAGATAGGCGTGACGACGAATTACCTGACCAGGAGCAAGGTAACCCACGAGGCGAGAAGGGCAACAATCTTGATCATTATCTTGATTTGCTAGGCAACTTAAAACCGATTGTGTTCGAATAACAACGTTTGATGCCTCACATAATCGTTGTGTTTCTTCGCCCCACCGAGAACGGAACAGGATCGTGGTCGTTTCATTTTCTAGTTTCAATTCATGAGCATCTCGAAACTCGCACACAAAATTCCAGACAACTGTTTGTAGACTTCCGATTGCTATTTCGCTCTTTGAAATTACAATTACTAGAGTGCTCTATTATGACGTGTGACGTGTGACTTCTTGTACTTTATAGACAAGAGACCTGTTCACTGGAAACTGGAAAATATACAGGCGTTCCATGTTCCATAATATCATCCGCCTTCGCTACAGTAATGAGAAACGAGAACCGATATTTTTGTAACGTTTAGCGTCAAACGTCAAACCGTAAGCTCTTAACGCGAAACGCGAACTAACTGTCTTGTCAGAAAACGCCCTTCTAGTGACCAGAATAGTACTGCATTCTGGATACATGATTCCATGATTCCCGAATTGGCTTTCATACTTAGTACAGATTACAGAGATTACAAATTACAACTTGAATTATTGCACAGACGTTGACGTCCGAGTTCGGAGTTCGGCAAATGCGAAATGCGGTCACACGTCCTGTCATCCAGACGACTAATAAGGTTGTGTGTTGCCGCTTGATGCTGAAAAATTCCTTGAAACCTGGTAAGCAGGCAGTCGCCAGGCGCCTTGTTGACGGCGACAATCGACAATCATCTTTTGTTTCGTCTTTCTTCAAACGCTATTCGGAGCTCGATCTCTTTTGATCGCTTAGAGATGGATCAGCCCGGCGAGTGAGGAATCAATATCTAGATTGCATGCACGGTGCCATGGTGCTGTTTTGGGAGTCGCCACGTATTGCTGCCTACAGGAACCAGTATCTAACTTCGTAAAATCTCCTACAACGTACGCTAGAAAACCTCCTGTGACAAAGGTTGCTCATTGGTGTTAGCAAACAACGAGCTACCAGCACATAACCTCTTGTGATTAAACGACCCGTTCATTGGACAAGCTATCGCTCACTATCATCGAAGCGCAAGTCAAAGTTGCAAGTGGCAGACGCGTGCAAGAATAGCGACTCGGATGACTCATGACTCAAACGAGTTCATGATTGATCAGTCTGTTCGTTTCTCCGTGTCGGCGAGGAAACGCAACAACGCCAAACAAAATAATTTCGTCCATTCGGAGTCAAAAGGAACACACATTTGACTAGTCGGCGGTTAATTCGATCTTCTTCTTCGCTCGCCGCAACTACACTCTTCTTTTGTAAATACGAATGTGGAGAGCCGTAGCGCGTCAGCCGATTCTCAGTCAACGCCATTATCATGCCACCGCAAAGAAGGAAATTCTCCCCTCGTAGGAGCTGCAACAGTCTTTGTGTTGGGGCGCTATTCTTACAAAGCTTGGAAGCGAATGGATGAGGAATGGGAGGATTATCAGTGGCAGTTAAGGCAGTATGAGAAACAGATGTTGAAACGAACAGAGGGCGAAACAATGACCAAAACAATTGCTATTGATCTGGGGAGCGTCTATACGAAATTAGCCACCAACTATCCGAAACCCGAACTCATTGCGACTCGAGAGGGTGATCGGCACTTCTTTAACGGAATCGCTTACAAAGACGAGGTTGTAGAAGCGCGAGGGCGAAGTGCGATGGAAAAGTTTTCTTACACGCCCTCGTCAGCTGTCACTCTGCCATGGAATGTTCTGTCTTCGCCTTCTTCGCACCCGGAACAAGCTGCCAAAATTGTAGAAGATGTTCTAGGGCTAGCACTGGATGAAACGCTCGATCGAATAGGGTATAATCCGGAAAACAGCTCAACCGCACTTCGCAGTGTAGTGACTGTACCTGCCGTTCATTTGCGTTCTGAAGTATATTCGGCAGCCTTTGCCAACATTGCCACCACATTCCTGCCAGAACCGGTTGCTGCTGTTTGGGGAGCGCAGTGGAAGTCTCTTACCTACCGAAGAAGATAAGGCAGGGCGAACGACACTTGTTGTGGATGTAGGTGGCAAGAGTTTGGCGCTGTCGGTGGTTCAAAAGATATTGTCTTGTCGTCCATAACGCTGCCTTGGGGTGGAGAGCGATGGATTGAAATTCTGGTAGATTTATTGCGAAAAGAATCAAGCGAGACTTTGGAAGATGAACGGTCTCTTACCGCGTTACAGACGCACGCCCGCTTGGCTCTGGCCGAACTTTCCGCAAAGACGCGGGCTGATATCCATGTGCATTATCTGTTTGCCGATCCAGCGAAACATCATTTGGACACTTCCATTTCGCGTTCCGTTTTGGAACAAGCCATCAAAATGATGCCAAAGAGTACTTGGTACAGGCAGCGCAAAACGAATCGGCTCTGTCGCCTCATATGCCGCCGCCGACAAATTTGAGTTCGCTTTTCACTTCGTCGTTGACACAGCTGCTGGAGTTATCTCAAAAAACCCCAATGAATATTGATCATATTCTGTTAGTCGGGGCGCGGCTCGGGCGCCCGTGGTGGCTTCGTCGCTAGGTTCAGCGCTCTATACTCTCATGGGCGCTGAATCGTCCAAGAAGCTGATCGTTCCCGATAACACGCTTTTACCGGAACTCACGGTTCTAGGTGCTTCAACCATGCTACCGACCTATACGTATGCAATTGACGAAGGCTTAGTGAGACTTCCTATCCGTAAATGATAGTAGAAAATCGTTCGATGAGAATCTTAGCTTCCCAGAAATTGATAGCTATGCTAGGAGCAGGCTACGGCTGAAGGTCCCTAATATTATTATGTACTCATACATATTCCCGATAGCTATTATCTTATGTTTTGTGAACATGCCGAACAAAAAATAATTGGTCCAACTATTTTGTACTGGAGGTGCAGCTAATGCACGCCAGTCAAGCCTAAATATTGAAAATCAAAAAGCCGACCGTCTAAGTAAATTATAAATTTGTAATCCTTGTTTAGCAAATAATTTCGAAACGATCCGCCAGCCGTTGGCGAAAGCAATAAGTCCAGCAAAGATTCATGGCGGGCCGCATGTTTTGAGCGCAAACAATTGAAATTTTAGGCGCGCCAAAGGCGCACTTCACAGTCAAAATGGTAACGTATACAACCGCTCGATAACGTCAAAGCATTTCGGGCAACTAAGACAGAACCGTGCTATGGAATTTGTTACGAAAATTGGCATGAACGTGTTCGAATCAACAGGTTTGAAAAAGTTTGTCTCCTTTGTAAAGTACTTGATCGGCATTTCGAATCTTAAATGCAGATCAGGGATAAATTTCGCGCGCCATCCAGTCTCCGGATAAGTGCCTGTAAAACGAAACGACTATGATAAAAGTGTACCTTTTCTTACCAGGTTTGGTTTTGCTGGACGATTTTTTCGAAGCTTGTCGGCTGTCGGCGTTACTGGACTGGTGGTGCGCCTCTTCTTTACAAATTCAAAAGGCGCACTTACATCATCTCATTTCTTCGACTCGAGTGTTGCTCATCGCCATGGGTTTCAAAAACAAGTCACCATCCTCAAAAATAATAGTGTTTGACTGGGATGATACCATTTGTCCATCGACGTATGTCGATCGATATCAAATAGACCGCGTCGATAAGATGTCAGAACATGTAAGTCGCAACTTGCACTTGCTGAAAGAAATAGAGTCTGAAGAACCTGCATTTGCAGCCTACCATTTTCTTGAAGATTACTCGGTGAAACCTCCTCATACTGGCATTATCAAACGGCGCGCACTGACACCTCTGTTTCACATCACCTCAGTTTCAAAATCTCTTCGCCGATGTCGCCAGATATGCCGCTCACAGCTTACGAGAGGCGTCTAAATACGGAGAGGTCAGTTTGTTTCGTCTTTTCTAAGTCGTTTCACAACAAAGTTTCTTCGAATCGTGTTGCTTTTGTTGATGTCGGGTCGGCGGCCATGGTGTCTTGTTTTTCTTTGTTTGCGGTGCAAGTTCGACCAAAACGGTTAAATCGCCGTTAAAAAGTAGCCTAAGTACTCCAGAAATGGCGCGAAAGCCCAAATTGGTGGACGCTGGACGCAGTTCCGCGAAAGTGTACTTTTCTCCTTATACTTCCCGGCTTTTCTCGTCCGCCCGCCGGCTCGAGGTGTTCACTTCAGTTTTCATGTTTACGACAACAAACACACCTTGCATCCCTAGCAATTATTTATCTCTAACACGCCTTCCTTGTTCAATAACTTTTGCAGGTTATCATCATTACAAATTCTGACGAAGGATGGGTGCATTACTCGTGCGAGAAGTTTGTTCCTTGCTTGCTACCGTTAATCAACAACTACCGCATTGTTTCAGCTAGAACAGCCTATGAAAGTTTTACCCCGGGCAACCACTCTGCTGGAAGGCTGCTGCCTTTGCCCATGAAGTCAACGAATATTTTGAGAACCTGAGCTTAGTAGATGAGAACGACGATGTAAATACCGCATCAGGTAGTTTAGAGTCCGATGAGTCCTTCGACTCGAACTTTTCACGAGAATCCAGCGGTCGACGGGAGATCATTTCGTTCGGAGACTCCATGGAAGAAAGAACTGCGGTCAAAATTGTGGCGGACCAACTCTCCGCTGTTCCCAAAAGCGTAATGTTTGTACCATCACCATCCCTGTTCAAATAATTGGGCAACTACAACTATTGACGCAGCACATGCGATACATCTGCACACACCATGATCTGTTGGATTTGGAGATCACCCCAGAACAGGCCCGGTCCTTTGCGGAAACGTACATTCGACGCAGCAAGCCCGATCTCCGCCAAGCAAAGGATCTCTCTGCAATGTTGACGACACACTCTCAAGAAGGCGTGTGCGCTGGAAAGTAGAGGTGGTAGCATGACGAATCTCCAAGCCTCTCTTGAATGTTGCTAACGTACACGGTGTAAGTAATGTTAGCGCTACGATTAGCATAATCGAATTAAAAACACAATATCCTCGCGCCTTTTTTAGTCCAATAGCAGTAAAGCATACTGGTAATATAACAGTAGTAGCCAAAGTCAAAATACAGTTCGCTGTCTGGGCTCTCAAAGTGCACTCCCTCACTCACTATCAGAATCACCGCTCGAGCTGTCACCGCTTGTTGACTCGTCCTCACTACTCGATGATCCGTCACTGCCCGAGCTATCGATGTTATCGTCCATGGTACTCACACTTGAAGGAAGCACTTTCTTACTCGGAGCGAGCGTGAAATGCTCTCGAATGTCATTTAGATCACGTGACAGCAGCTGAGATATTTCAACTGTTCCTGAATACTCCAATACACCCGCAATTAGCAACAGTTTGTCCGAAAACAATTTGAATTGAGGATTTTCTTCCTTGATCTTTTCCAAAACTAGTTCTTGTTCTGTGCTGGTGGATGACGACTCGGCCCCGTACCGTTTCTTTCTCGACACCACATTGGACGTTTCATAAATTTGAACCAAAGTTGACGCAAACCAACGTCTCTCAGTTCGTTTTGCAGCCAATCATTCTCGCGCAATCGGGTCTTCATCTCCGAAGTAATCTTCCATCCTTCTTCCCAATCGTCGGCATGATCGTTCTCTCCGCTGGGTCGTTCCTTGGCTACAACTTCTCCTGTTGCGAGTTTCGACGAATCAGTAATATATTTACTGCTTACAGCTTCGCCTACAACAGGGGTCGACGATTCGATCGAGCAGCCCTTCTCCTGTGTTGACGGCAACAAGCGATACTGCAGTAAGTTGCTCGGCATTTGGGACATTTGTACTTTGGTTTCGGCTCATGTTTACAAACGGAGCACAGAGGATCTGAAATGGGACTTTTACATTGCTATTGATATTGTTTGGCTTGAAACCTCGCGTACGATCGTGTCTGTAATTGTTTCTTTGTCGCTTGCGGCCATGATTCGCATAATGGTGGTTTTGTCTACCCTGTGGTTGTGACATAATATCTCTGGGATTTATCTGTGTGTATGTTTGTTCAACTGTTACGACTTCGGTATTTCGATTGCAGTTATTGGAAGGCGGATCTCTTTTCGAATATTGTTGTTTGAAAACAAGTTTTCTTTATGGTTGGCTGCAGACCGACGGTCGACGGATGCACGTCAGAAACCGGGATGATGTCTAGGATCTAAGGTCATTGTTTAGCTAGAACATTCCGCAAAGGAGGTATCTTGATCCTCCTTCCAATCAAAGCCAGATGAATTTGTCTTCCAGTCGATTGAGTATGTAAAAAACGCGCGTCCAAATCTTGAATCGTCAAACTAACACGGAGGATCTCTACCAAGAAAAATCAACGAAGAAAAATGATCCTGGCTTATTGTTACAATATTTGAGTACGTCAAATGATTTGACTTACATTTGCCATCAAAGCTCTACGTTAAGCTAGAATGAGCTTCGTGCAGCCAAGGATAAAACGCGATATGTTTTCTACAAGGCTGTTGGCCTCCACTATCGTCAGCAGCTATGACATAGAAATTTATTCAGCAAATATGATGGAAACTAAAGCTATATATAAGAAGAGGAGTTAAACACGGTGAGAATTTTCATGACGGAGAACAAAATGAAACGACCCCAGCTCACAAATGCAACGGAGCTTCACGGATGACCAAGTCTATTTCATCTTCCCATGTACCCCCGACCATGATATCTCCATGACCACAGCAAAGATAGCGAGTCATGAGCTGCTTCTTGGCTTCCTCGGCTGCGGCTTTGGAGGATATATACCCATGACCTGCAAGTCTTTCTTGCGCCAAGTGTTGCTTCGACCTTTTCCGTGGGTACAAATCCATAACAACGAAAAGGCCTTGGTGGCAGTCTTTGTTTCTTTTGAAGTGGCTCGGCTGTCTTGGCCTTTCCGGCAGGTGTGACGGTGCTGAGCGATGAGGCTGGGCGAGCTGTGTTTGCACTCGTTGTAGCGGCGGACACGTGGCGAACTGCTGCAACCGTCGGAATGTACTTCAATCCAGAGGATGCAGGCAGATCATCTTCGTCATCCGAATCCAATAAGCTGATCGTATTAGAAGCCATTTTTGTATAAATGAATGCAAGGTGGGTGCTTTGTAGCATTATTTCATTCGAACTCAAAGAAAAGGTCGCGGTTGGAATTGGGCGGAATGGGCCGGCGTGGTGAGCTCTAGCCCTTCTACAGTAGACGTTTCATACATAGGTAATGATGTGCAACGGACACTTTTGAGCTTTGGGGAACTTTTCAAATCGAGAAAAAACGAGATTGCACCAAAACAGCGAGCATTCAAATGGAGCAATCTTCTGGAGACAATCCAGTTTCCTGTACCTCACTACAGAAACAATTCGCTTCCAGAGGCGACACCAAGCAATCGAGCAATACAATGGAAGGTTGCCGTCAACATAGTAAGTCATTTAATACGTCTATAATTTTGAATAAGATGGTTAGCCTGACCGCTTTCTTTGATTCCATAGGCGCGAACATGGCAGACATGAAGGAGGATTCGATGGTACTGTTTGCGAATGTGTCTCGATACTTTGAGCGTTTAGAATCGAAGGGTTGCGATAAGGTGTTGCGAAGTGGAACCGCGCAGGCTTTTGCGAAAACACTCTATGAGCAATGCCTCCTTTATCAGCAGTCGCTCGATGCACGCGACAATGAGGACGAAAAAGCATTTCAAAAGTCAAGGATTCTTCACATTTCCGTTCTTTGCAAAGCGCTGGCTCTGATATTGCGCTGCTCCGAGTCGGAGCTTCAGTCTTCCCAATATCTGGTGTTGGTACAGCACCTCGTTGCTTCCGTTCCGCTTGTGGCACAGATGATGCTGGCTTTGGAAGGATATGAAACGCTCACACTAGAGACAGTAAGCAATGCTGTGGGCATAATGCATCGTATTGCTCCCTCTCGGAGCAACTTCCAATGGAATTTATTACGTCGTCAGCTCGTTTACTTGATGAGCGATTGCCGTGCAGTGTTCGAACGGATGCTGCGCTGTCACTGGTTGGATTTTTGACGCACAAGAGCAGTACAACATGCAAACTGGAAAAGGAGGACTGTAGTCGCCTCGTGTCGATACTTTGCGTCGCTGCTTCAGCTACTTCTGGTCCAAAGATGGAGGAAGCGATGGATGCCCTTACAGCGCTGGTTACTTCCAACACGTACTTCGCAAAAGTTGCCAGACGAAAGTGTTGTATTCTCGCCGCCACTAAAAAACTTAGTCCACGAAAAGAAAGCAATACGACGGCAGGCTCTGAAGATTCTGGAAGCTGTCGTGACAAGTCATGAACTTGAAAATGGCCCGGCTGGGATTTTGCGTCCAACATGGATTCTCTAATTCAAGGACTGATGGAGGAGCGACCATAGAAAATGAAGGGGATCTTGTTCGTGATGTTCTTGATTTGCTTTTGCGACTTATGACTAGCGAAAAGTTACCCATCCATGCCAGCAAACATGCAGAGATACTGACAATGCTGGCGAGAATGGCGGCAGAGGTAGACGGCAACGGCGATGACATTACGGAGCATGCTGGCATCTGTTACCTGAAAGCAGCATCAATGAGTCTAAAGAATGCCGATACTCTTTGTTGTGTCGTTGGCTTTGTAGGCAGTAAGCACGCGCGAGTCCGTTTCCAAGCTATGGAAATGTTGAAGGATCTGTTGTTCTGGAGACCTTCTGCGGCTAAAAAAATGCTCCTCAAAACCAGCTTGTTAGCGAACGCGAGCGTAATCATCCGTGAAGGGTCAGCGCAAGAGCGACTCCTTGTCATTCAAACTTGCAAAGCACTTGTTTTTGACCAGGTGAACCAGGGTCATTTTCTCAAATGTGATGACTTTATCACCTCCTTGACCGGTTTTGTTACGAGCACTTCCACAACGGATCTTTCTACCCTTTTCGCAGCACTGGATATTCTGTTGGACTTGATGTTGACAACAGAAAGCGGTATCGATTACTTTGTCAAGAGGGCCCATCTACTCCCTGGATGATCTCCTGGCCAATCGCACATCTTGCAACGCTCTCAAAGCCCGTCTCATTGCGGCCATACAGCTTATGACATTGCGTCTTTTGAACGAAAGCGACTGACAGCTCACTCAAAGTTAGTTGGCGTATCCCCTTTATCGTAGTCTTTTTTCATTGCTGATTGTAACGGCACTCTTAATGATCGAACACCATAGCTGTACCAAGTAAATAGCGCTGTATAGAGCAGAGCCAATGTGCAGCCGAGTGGTGGCAGTACCAGCCCTGTCCATCGTGTCGTGCACTGTCGACAGACGATGGAAACAACGAGCACGGACGAAAAAATCCTTTATATACGCTTGACTTGTCTGAGAATTGTTGTGTTTCCCCATCAGAACTGCGTCTGCGCAACCCAACCCAATCTTTGTGTAGTGACCAGTTGCTGCCGACGTGACGACACCCAAAACGGTGGTCGAGAACGCGTTCATGATGCCAAAACCAAATGCCATGAGAGGACAGGCGAGACGAGGAAACTGGAAATGAGAGTAGACTACATCTGACACAAAAGGCTGCTGAGGATGACAATGCCACCGCCAGGGGCAAAGGCAATTTTTTTGTTCGTTGTTGCTTCATTTCGATTAACCGAAAACAAGCCGTGCCTGTGATAAAGGACAATAGGATACATATATCGATTGCTGCATGCGTCCATCTCCTTCGACTAGAGATGCAGCGGCCCGAAACGTGCATCCGGTCATCATATGCAAGAAACAGTGAAAGCGACGATAGCAAAGCACTCCGGTCAATCCGGTCAGAATTCCCATGAGCGGAATCAACGATACTGTTCTGTTGGCTTGATCGCTAACAGCGACTGCTGTACTCGAAGCGGAGGGCTGCTGTTCGGATGTAGTGTTGATTGTTTTCGCATTCGAGTCGTCTAACAAATTGTCGATTTGAACAGCTTGCTGACGACAGATCGACCTTGCTCTCGGAGAATGTATCCTCGGAAGCGCAAAGGACTCGATTAAAGCGAACACTGCGCTGAGTAAAGCAATGGTGTAAAGCTTCATGGTTACAAACAAGTGATAGTACAATGCGTAATGCGTTGCTGTCCCAAAGTCGTTTCGTTTTACTTTTTGTGCGTTGACAGTTTCTTGTCACCACGTCGTTCGAAATTCTTGTTCAATCTTGACTGACTCCCGTGAGTCCCTTATCCATAGCACAAAGCTAAGAATGGATCCATATAACTAACCATAACCAAAATAATAATAAATTCAATGCTTTTATTCGTATTTACATAATAGTATAGTATTGTTCCGAAATCGTTGCTTCGTTTTGAAAAAGCAATGGATCTCCAAACAAATAATGATGATATACATCTCAACTCGACACCGCCGTGCCTCTAGTTGTTGTTGTCTTCCCGGAGGTATCCGACTCCATCCGCAATGCCTTTTCAATCAATTGTTGTTCCTCCACAAATTCTTCTGCCGACTCGCCCAACGGGTCCAAGTATTCGAGATCCTTGGCACTCAAGATGCGGTTCACGAAATAACTTCGAACGGGTACCAAGGCAATCAACAGGGCCGGATAAATGTAGCCAACACTTGCAAATTGCGCAATGTCGAATACAGCGAACGCGAGTGCAAACTGAATAATCGTATAGATCATCACAGTGCCCCACTCGACATTGCGTACAATCGAGGTAGCCGGCCGCTTCGAAGGTTGCATAAATGTCAAGTTGATGCGTTCCCAAATTTCATTGCCATAAAAGGCACAAATGCCCAAGTACAAGAATAATCCAAACAGACATCCTCTTGGAATCCAGCTCACGACTTCAAACGATACCAAGGCGACAAACATTAATAGGGATTGTCCCAACCCCGACCATCGTTGTTCTTCACAATGAATGACGACTTCCCGCTCGACACCATGATCATCGACCAAGTATCGACGGGTACACAGCGCTCGAGCATGTAGTGGGGCTTGCGGAATGAGACCGTTCCTGGCGGAACACCCAGCACCGCACAGGGAATAAATGTCAACCGAGAACAAAGAAATCCCAATGATAGGCAGGAGGCTTTTTCAAATTGTACTTTGGCTTTTGTGTCATGATCGAACTCGCATTGTGATCAATAATAAACAGCAAAAGAACATGAGACCGGGTACAAAGGCAGCCGCGATTCCGCTGGCATCAATGCCCTCGAGCGGGCTGGCAATCCAGTTTCGGTCTGCGGTTGGCTTCCAATCCCAAGGAGCCGTGACGTTGACACGCTCAATACCAACTTGATCCTCATCGGAAAGATCGACGCCGGGCAAATAACTAAACGCAGTTCCCAAAGCCACAGCAATGATTGTATTGTAACTTGTGAGAAACACGCGAGTCCCACGGTTGAAGAAGGACCATGTTTCAGCAAAATGCAAAGTCCAAGCAATCCACATGGTAATGAGCCCAATAATCAGAGACGCATATTTTGACTTCTGTCTTCCAAAACTCCACCGTGCGCGAGCGATATGGGTTCCACCAACTCTTTGATTGCTGAATACACAAATGTCATTCCAATAAAGAGTTCAAAGATTTGCGTAGTAAAGGGCGTGACGATCCAAACCAATGACACGAGTCCCACCATGGCACTGATCATGTGCATGGCACCGGCCCACAGACACGTCCAAAAGAAGAACGCAAAGTACTCGGCATTGAATTGTTCCGTGAGTTTGTACGAAGTCCCCAACAGTATAGCCACCGGACCCGTCACACCCATAATGACAATCGGCTGGCCCGCAAAGACAGCGTAAATGACTCCCATGATGCCTGTACTTAACAACACTTCCACGACGGCCAAATTCCCTCCGTTTCACTAGCCATGAGCTCGGCAAAGATGAGCGCCGGAATGAGTTGAATCACAAAGGCATAAATCGTCGCATTAAAGACGGTAAAGAAATGTTTGGGCGCGCCCCAGTCGTCGGCATACAGAGGTATGCGTGCGGCCAAATCTTCTTTCATGCCCGTCAGAAATTGAAACAAACCGGGCTCTTCTTCTGGGTCCGTGACAAACGGATGCTGCACTTCTTCGAGGTGCTGCGGTTCATCGTTTGGTGAATTCTCTTGCATTCTGATCATTTTCGTGTGCTCTTATTGTGTGTATTCGTTTGAGCTTTGAATAATAGTAGTATAGTAAAGAATAATAATAATAGAAAGAAGATAAGGAAGCAGTTGAATATGGGGAAATATTGTAAAATCATCAAACGAATGGAGACAGGAAAAAACGCTTTTCTTTTCTCTCGATCGAAAGGACCGTTGCTTGTCGTAGCGTTTCGATCGAAAACACAATGACTGTCTTTCTTCTTTTGGTTGGATAGTGAGAGTTCGAACGTATCAAACGTATCGAACGTACCAGCGCCACGTAGACCTTTGGAAGCCTTTGGAAAACCTGGACGCTAATGACGTGTTGAAATATAAATCGTGGTCGAGTCGGAGCGCTACTGGGTTTTAGCACGAATGACGAGGAACGAGGAAGGTGATGAATAACCGAAACAGTTTCTTCGATTGTATCAGTATTTGACCTCATTCATTCTTGCCTATTTCATGTTGTTGTTTTTTGAAAGCACACACACACAGAACAACAGCAAGCCAACATGAGAATCAACCAAAATACATTCGCACGCCTTTCCTTCTTTCTCCAGGCGCTTCACCTCGCCGTCAGCCAGACCTGTCCTTCCGACCAAACGCCAACGGACATGTTGGGGCCCTTTACGTCGCTTCCACACCCTTTACTACAGTTATTGGGCCCGACACTTTGTTGCAGGATCCGACGCAACGACTCGATGTTTCCGGTAATGTACGCAGCGCACAAGATTGCACGAAAGGCTTGTCGGGATCACCATTGAAATTTGGTATGCTGGTGTCGAGGGATATCGTGACGATGAATACCGAGGCATGTTTGTGACGGAAGCATGTGGGAAATACAATTACACGCAAACCTTTCCTGCACTTTACACAGGACGTCCTCTGCATGTGCATGTGCGGGCGTCGCGGGGAGAGGAAGAACTGTTGGTCACGCAAATGTACTTTGTGGGGCAAGAATTTGGGTTTCAACCGAGTCGTTCCTTGCAAGCCGTCGAGATTCTTCAAGCGGACGATGGTAGTCGATCGGTTCGTTTTGATATCTATATAGATATTGAAGGTGATGAGGATGCGGATTGCTTGCTCTCGATTGGTACACCTCCGCCTGTTGAGTCAGCGCCGGTGTCATCTCCTGTCGTTGAGGAGTCGCCTTCAGTTGCCTCTCCTAGTGTCGCGTCGATTCCACAGCCGACCTCGGAGGCAGCAGCACCTGTAGATGCTCCCATGGAAGCGCTTTTGACGAAACGATTCCTTCTACTAGTGTTTTGGAACCAACAGCGAGTTCCAACGCTGCTTTTGTGAGCATATTTGGTTGCCTCGCGTTGCTGTTGGCCTCTTTTGCGATTTAGATCGCCCTCGCAAACATGCAAACGGGGAATACGTGAATAGAAGTAAAGACAATTTTATCATTAACATTTTTTGGTGGGTCAATGAACTTCAAATCTTTATAGACATGCTTGTTCTTTCTCTAATAGCTGCTCCGCCATGGCGGCCCCGTACGGCGTCAATCGCATATTGCCCACAGCAACGGAACCGGGTGTCACTTCATGAAAGTACGGCGTTTCGCAAAATTCCACTTCCTCGTCATCTTCTTGGTACCGTGGTGGTCGAACGCAATAGGGGATGGGTAAATGAATCAACCGGGCGGCGCTTCCAGTATTACTCGTAGACGGTTTCTTGTGACAGGCACACTGTGACGGTTTCCAACCGTACAATCGCTTCTCGTCGCCATCATCCAATCGACTGGCAAACAATACACCGAGTTCAAAATTGGCGTAATGATACGCCTGATCGATGCACACGCCCTGTGCTCCCCGCGAAAGACAGGCACTCGTCAACAAGAACCACGAAAACAATTCCTCGCATTTCGGAATTCCATCAACTTTGCGTATGCGGTAGTCGTTTCCGTGAAAGACTCGGGCGATGCTTTTAATGTGTGGTACCAGCGATGATTTCTGGGGATTGGGTATACTGGGTTCCCAAAGAACCATTTGAGAGAGACAATCAATTGGGATGCGATTGAAGTTTCGGACGACAGAAAGAGGTATCCACTGCAAGCGAGTTCATTGGCCTCGTAGGAACTTTCTTGTTTCGTAGGAAATGCCATGGGGACAGTAGATGCAGTCGTTGACGTTGTTTCACAAATAGCGGCTTTGACCTGCTGCACATAATAATTCGTCGGCCAGACAATGTCCAATCGCTTCAACATGGCCGCCTGTGGGCGATGTTCAACTATTGGTTCACCCAAATACATTTGTACCATACTCGACATTTGTTCGACCGTCCATTCGGCACCCAAGCTCGTCGGTTGACAAAGCAAACGATCTTGCTCCGACAATAGACGGTCGGGCAACCAAGGATTGGTTCCTTGAGTGAGTTGTTGCAACACTTGGGCCATCCGTTGTTGTCCAAACAAGACGGCGGGCTTGCCATTCTCTTGTTGTTGTTGTTGCTGGCGCGAGGGAAATACACCCGGTACAATGGGCATGAGATGAACTTGTGCGGCATCGAAACAATAGAGGCGCAACAAGTCTCGCAAAGACTTCCATCCGACGTGCTTTTGAAGAAAAGAAGTAAGAGTGATCTGATTCGCTTGTGTACTGAGCATTTGATGTTGCATGAAATGCGCCAAGACAATTCCAAAGTCGCTCTTGCTGGTTTTTTCGATTTCTGTTGCTGCCATATTACTATTCTTGTTATTATTCAGCGGAGGAAACCGCTGCATCCACGAAGCATCAATCGTTCGACCAGTCGTCATATTGGCAGTAGAAACAACTACAATGAGCGAACCGTTGGTTTCCAACAAAAGCATGTACTTTGGATGGTGCACACCTTTGCAAGACTTTCGAAGCGCAATGAATTCCGGAGACAAACATCCGGTTTCTGTGTCAATGATACGTGAGACACGTGCGAGATCCTTCGGAGAAATCCACGATGAAGTAATTTCACTAAAGTGCACTGTATCCGGAAATGCATTGTTGTTGCCGGTGTTGATATGCATCGTAGTTGATTCGGGAGGCTGTGTGACTATACTATCACCGTCATCTTCGTCGTCCAAAGTATTCAGCAGCAGTTCGTCCTCAATATCCGACTCGTCCTCATCTTCATTCTGTTGTTGACTAAACGCCTCTTTGTTCGTCGTCCATCCTTTCTTTCCATGCAACACCAGAGTCGGTATTTTCACTTCTGACCCAAACAAGGATGGATATTCACTCGCCCACGCTTCGGGTTCCATGGTATAAGTACTCCAAAGGACTGCTTTCAAGTCGAGTGACGCAATCAAGGCCGATCGGTCGAACAAGGAGGCGATTGTCGGGCTCCGCAGTGGCATTTGTTGTTAGACGAAGAGGAATCATCGTAGAGCGTTCGATGCAAATAAAAGCGATCGCTGTAATAAGGAATTCCCTGTATTTCAATAAAAGGAACTGAGTTGTCTGTGGTGGTTGTTTCCGGTTTTGCTGTGGTTGTTGCAGTAACGGCTGTGGTAAATTTCGCTGTCGTTGTTGTCGTAGTAACCATCTTCATGAACGGATTCGGACGATTGTGCTTGTCCCATGGTCTTGTGCGTTTCATCTTCTTTGATACACAAATACGATAAATAATAAAGCTGCAAAACACACAATCGCAATGAAGTAGATAATGAACAATATGAATCACCGAGAGGGTCGTAGCAATGCGCTCGCAGAGCGTGTCGGTGTGAAAAATGGTGCGCGAAAATTGTTCGAAAAATGCGCTTGTAAAATTCCAGATTCCATCTCTTTGATGCTTGACCGGCGACCGGCTTTGACCCTTGACCTGACTGACATAATGACAGACGGATTGTCTCGATCGATCGATCGACAAAACGAAAAGATCCACAACAAGCATAACCTTTCATTATTATTCATTCATTCATTCATCATTATTCATTCTGCTTATCCTTTGTTATATTAGCTTGACATTACAGAAATGATACCTTCAGTAATCACATTCAGCACTTTATTCCCACTATTATTAATAATTCAATGCCTTCTCACTCGCCACACATCACACGCCAATGTCCTCGTCGTTGGTTCCGTCAATATTGATACGTATTTGCCCGTCGAACGAGTGCCTCTAGCGGGAGAAAATTTGACCACGTTGCGAATACCGTGGCAACAATGGGGTGGAAAGGGATTGACGCAAGCGGTTGCTTTGAGTAAACTTTATTCAACAGCAACGAGAGTTCTTCAAAAGTCTGCTTTGTTGCTCAAGTCGGGTACGATCTTCCGGATCCTTCGGGCATTCTTTCTTCCTCATCAAGACTTAACTGGCAATGCCAATCGCACAACAATCTACCTTGCGGAAGAGGATACGTGACACTGTGTGAAAAGACAGGACAAGTCAGTGCGATTGTCAGTGGCGGCAGCAATGAATACGGTTGGGACGAATACAAGACCATTTGGGAGCAGTATCAACAACAACCCACGCTTATTTGGTCCTATTTACACGACTTGATACAATCACACAACATTCAATGCATATTACTGCAATGTGAAGTACCCGATTTTGTCAATCAACTGTTGTGTCGCTACATCAAGACACATTTTCCTCATGTGATTACCGTACAAGATGTCGGTGGTGCCGATCGACCCATGCATCATTTCGAGTACGTCGATTTTCTTATACCCAATGAAATTGAATTGCAGCGACTTGTATTGCAACAAAGGTGTAGTAGTAGTAATAACACGGACAGTCTATTGTCGACGATTGAACAACAAGTTCGATTCTTGCAACAAGAACATCACGCCAATCACATTATTGTGACACAAGGTCAACAAGGAGCAACCTGGTTTCCTCTACTCTCACAAAATCAGCCGCCCATTCATGTTCCAGCATTTCCGGTCGACGCAGTGGTGGATGAAACCGGGGCTGGTGATTGTTTTCGGGCGGCGTTTGTGGCGGCGTGGTTGCAACGACACGAGCAGCCGTTGATGTGGGCGTCGGCAGCTGGAGCGTGTGCAGTACAAGCCATGGGGGCAGTGGCAGCCGCGCCGTCGTTGGAGCAAGTGCAGGAACAATTTAAAAACGGTTTGGCGTTTTGCAGCAACGGCAGCTAGAAGGAGGAGAAGTGCAAACACAGGGAAACACCGACAACAGCGATAATACCGGTAACCTTCCTATTGCTGAAATTCCCCAAGATTCTATACAAACGACTACAACGCAAACGACAACAATCCCAAATCATGATACTGATTCGTTCCCATTTCTGATCGGTTCACGTTTGAATTCGATGAAGGACCGATGGGATTTATGGGAGACCGACAACACGAAAACAAGGGATCCGTCATGGAATGGTTGCAACGACAAGCGACAATACCAGGACTTACTTGTGTAGACTTCAATTATCCGCAACATTTTCATTCTCATTCGTTGATTGAAATGAAGGAGGCACTCGCGGCATGTCGGTTACAAGCGGGGCTGTCTGTTTACGCTATCCGGCTGATCAATTCGCGTCAGGGTCATTTTTGCATCCGGATGCGCAGCGTCGTGAAGAAGCGATCCAAATGACGCTTCAAGCGGCAGAAGCAGCTTTGTTTTTGGGTTGCCGAGAAGTTGTTGTTTGGTCCGCTTTTGATGGATACGATTATCCGTTTCAAATCGATTACCGTGAGAAATGGCAACAGATGGTTCAAGCATTTCAACGGTGTTGTGATGCTTTCCCACAAATCAAGTTTTCATTGGAATTCAAACCGACCGACGAGAACACAAGGTTCTTTCTTGTTCCAAGTACAGGCACGGCCCTCCTCTTGTGCCAAGATGTGCAACGGGATAATTTTGGATTGACCATGGACATTGGTCACATGCTCATGGCCGGTGAGCATCCTGCTCAAAGCATCGCGTTGGTAGCGCAGAAGAATAAACTTTTGGCATACAACTGAACGATGGGTACACTCGACTGGCCGCAGAAGATGGATTGCTGTTTGGTTCCGTCCATCCTTCCATGGCATTGGAAGTCATGTATCAGTTGCGTGCAGCGAACTATCAAGGACATTTGTATTTTGATACGTTCCCGCAGCGTAGCGACCCCGTGAAGGAAGCAATTTACAACATTCAACAAGTCAAGGCACTTTGGAAAGCGGCATGTTCCTTGGATGAAACGAAACTGAAGCGAATAACAGACGATCACGATGGGATTGCTGCTTGTCATCTAGTACTAGACGCCATGAAACGATTGTAAATAACAGAATAGAATAGTCATAATCATCTGGTTGGGGAATTGTCGCTAGCTAATTAACTAAATTGGCTTTGTGCATGTTACTATTCTCTAAAGGTCGCTGGCAGACTGTTTTCCCAGGTGAAACTTTTGTACAAAAAATGGGTTGCAAATCATTCAAAATTCGAGGCATTGCACGACTATACTTCGGCACGGCGTCTCTTTTCTTCGAGTCATCGACATTCCGTGTCCACGCCAAAGGCAATTGCTTTTGCTGTGCCCTTCCATGAGTTCCTTGTACAATTCCGGAGTCGCTTCGCGCATGCGCGAAATGACCATTTCCCCACAACCCGATTCCTTGGCCTTGGCAAACAATTGCCGGACAGCTTTGCGGCGCGCGGGTGCATCGTTCGGTAAGAGCTTGGCGCATGCTTTGAGCATGGTACCGTAGGTAATGTGATTGGGATTTGGAATTTGTTGAAGGGTTTGCATGGCAGTGGCAAACGCCGCCGTCCGATCCAGCGTCTCGGCCGCACAGCACGCAATGACCGAAGTATATCCAACGACATCGGGTCGACACAAGAGACATCCACTTTCATGAAGCGATATCTGTCGATCCAAAATGGCTCTGGCTTTGGAAAAGCTTCCGGGTGTTTTGCTCTTGGCCAACGCCCCAATGGCGGAATTGAACAAAATGGTCTCCAATTGCACACCTTCTGGATCGCGTTTTTGTGCTTTGAGTGCATGTTTGAGAATCGCTTGCGCTTTGGCGGAAGCATCTCCCGTTTCGGTTGTCGTCAAGACAGCATTCATGACGGTATTGTACGATGCCGCATCAATGGTCAACTCCCATGCGACGCCAGCAACTCCATAAAACTCAGTATCCCCATGGCCCGATCTGCTGCATCGGGACGATGCGACTTGCTCCAGGCCGCGAGTACAGCATTGAAACTGGTATGCCGCGGCTTGGCGGCTCCCGTCGATCGATGCAATCGCTCCATCGCTCCCAACAGTTTCTCCGTCCTCTCAGGCGCTTCGGGATGCCCCGATCGACTCCAAATGGTCAAACAGATATCAAAACACTCGGCATCCGGCAGTGCCTGCTCATTCTCACCTGTACTGTACAATCGAATCATCCAATCCAGGATCCGCTGCGCGCGAAACGGCGCATACGTCGGATCGACCGGTCGTTGCTGTCGCCATGCTTTCAAGAGCAGCTTGAAGGAATCCAAATTGGGCAACGGTTCACCGACCGCCTGCATCGTTTCTACAATTTGTTCACAGCGCTCGGCATTGCTGTGCAGACTGCACCACGTCGTGAGTAAGTAATTGTAATCGCGCACACTGAGTGCGGCGGCGGCATTGCCCGCTTTCTTTTCCGCAATCACGCGCGCGACGAGTTGTTCGCTCTGCAATGCGGCTTGTGCCGTCGGTTGCTTGCTCCAGGCTTGCAGTAATTTGGGTGTTTGCGACAATTGTTCATTCGAGAGCGGTGCTGAGGCTTGACACAAGTTTTGGTGATTTCTTGCAAAAAAGCTCTTTGACGATGAACAGGACGGCTCCCGGAGACGTCACGTAAGCGTGCAGTGTGCAAGGAGATGAGGAGGATAGTAAGAGAAGGAGAAGTGTGTAGCAGGACGATCGTCGTCGTCGTCGTGGTACCGGTACCGTAATACTAGTAGTAGTGGGAGTATTGAAATTGAAATAGAAGAAGAAATCTTCATGGTTCTCTATTCTATTCTTTATAGGAAAGGATAGAAAATGATTGTTGTTGTTGTTGTGTGTGTGGGTTTGACGTTTGACTCGCTTTTGTGAAGAGATTGTCTTCTTCCTTCTTGAGAATTCAATTCAATTCACTTCAATCGCCGCTGAGGTGGAATTTGAAGTAAGAAAAAGGTACGCAGCTTTCACTACTATCGAATTTCGAGTGACTCGGTGACTCGGATTCTTTTGGATGAGAATTTCCTTCGGAACTCGTCAGGATTTCGTGCCAATGACCAATTTCTGCGTCAGACTGTTCGGCCGCAGTGACAGTTTTCATGTACAATGACGTCGTTGTGTCTCCCAACAGGAAACGCTCTTGCCAGTTACTACTGACTCATGAAGCTTCTCTGGGTCTTCTCTATCCGCATTGAACTTGCATTTGTTGTTCCAGGTGGCCGATCTTTTGGCCACGTCGCGTGTCGGAGTCATACTGTCACACACCAGCTCACAGTCCGAGTGGAGTATATGACTCACAGCGGGAATGATGGAGAGGTCCCGTGTTATTGTAAGGTTCAGGTTGAATGAGGATGGAAGGAAGTCTCGAGCCGACATGACACATGATACATGATGCATGAAAATGACTGACTGGACTGACGACTTCATTACTATTATTTCATCTCTCTGCATCAGCAAATCAGCATTCATTTCGATGGATGGAGAAGCGATCATTTTATAACTCCGTATCATCATATTAAATCGTCCATATAGTATTGCTTCGCTTGCTGTTGTTAATGACAATGAACTCTTTTCTCCGAATATGCGTCATCGGCTGTTGTTTCATTCCATTTAGTTCCGCTTGGACTGCCATTGGCAGTCTCCTCGATCGACGCGATTATTGTTGGATGATGATGCAACAATCCCTTGCCCTTGTCTTCTTGCCGCCTCCGGAAACCGCATTGCGTCGTGGGTCGGCCAAGATTCCGGGTATGGAGCTCCGGATGTGTATTATCCTCTCCATTGGCAAGGAATGTGGAATATGCAGAGGCAAGTAATACTGTTTGGCGATGAGGACAAGAATAAAAATGAAGCAACGTCCCTAGTTTTGGAATATCCGGTGCGGTTCTTGTCGTTTGATGAGACTATTGTTATTGCCGATCGTGCGTTCAATCAAGTCAATTTGGAAAATGCGATTGCGCGCAGTACTGACAACAACAATAAGGTACGATCATCGCAATGGTCATCATCGAATCCAAATGTTTTGCGGATCGAATACATCAATGGGAACACGAAAGAAATCAAAGTCACCAAACGAGCCACGGAACGCACTGACACGACCGTCTTTAGTTCCGAATTCCAACTCGTGACGCAAGAAGATGATCGAGGAATTCCTGTCATTTTCCCACGACGTGTCGTGACCAAGTGGAAAATCAGAGACGATAGTGCTACTACCGGTAGTATGAACGACAATGATGACAACAACAATCAACAAGTAGTGGAGGGACTCGAAATTGTTTACGACATGACGAATGGTGACAACAATTCACAACAACCACCTAAAATTCTATCGAAATCGAGAATAGTGTTACAACGGCTTTAAACTTCCGCTTTTGTGCAAAGAAAATGGATGATTTGTCTTGCAATAGATTCATCATGTCTTCTTCCACGCCTGGTACAAAGCCATACCGCGTAAAGAAACGGTGATACGGCATGCTTTCTTCAAGTTCGGAACGATATTGATTGAACAACTCTTCACCTTTTGCAGCGACTTACGAGCTCGGACTTGTACACTTCCGTCTGATTTGAGCATGACATGGGAAATGGAAGGATCTTCACTGTGTTGCATCATATCCAACATGGGTACCAATTTTTCTCCGTCGTCGTCCCCGTCTTCAAAGGCTCGTGTCAGTAAACAAACAAAAGCACCCTTGACCGCTTCCGGTAGTCCTTCTAAAACAGTAGTAGTCGTTTCGGTTGCTTCTTGTTTGGCTTGCCAAGGCCACTGAAATCCACTTGATTGCTCTTGTTCACCACGATCTCTTCGTCGCTGTTCTTGCACGGGTTTACTGACAATCCCGTTGAGTACACGAATGGCCAAATTGACTTCATCGCGCAAGGCAGATGCTTCCGAATAACACATGGATCCTTTCAAAATCGTTTCAATGTCACTGTTCGACCAAAACAATATGTGTTCTTGATTGTTGACGCCTCTGGCCCACGGCAATGTCCGTAAATACGGTCCAAACGGAGTGTCGTTCTCGCTATTGTTGTTGTTGCTTGTAGGAGGCGTCAACAACCACTCCTTGGCCATGAACCCCGCCATAGCAACCGTCACACCGCCCGGACCGGCTTGATCGATAATTTTTTGAAACACGGTTCCACAGGCTTCATCTTGCAGCACTGGGTCGAGTGTAATACAAGCTGCACGCGGAATGGTAAAGAGCATTTCGTTTGGTTCGACGGCCTCGGTCACAAAGACTCCGTAGCCACTGCCTTCGCGTGTACTTTTTCGTATTTCTATTTTGGAACTAATGTCGGCGCCTTTGGATTTTAACCATTCGAGCATGTCTTGGTATTTTGTCCGTCGTTTATTGTTGTTGTTGTTGTTGTTGTTGAGGAGGAAATGGGTGACACGGAATGACATGTTGTAGATTGATGACGGCCATGTGAATGGTGGTTGCTTTGCAACGCAAAAGCTGCTGTGAGGATATGAGTGAACAGATGCATCTTGCAGTTGGTTTTTCTAGGTTATGAAGTTGAGTTATTCTTCTTCTTCTTCTTCTTGTGCAGAATCGGAACGAAAACGAAAACGCCAATCAAAAAATCGTGACGATCCGTTCGTTTTTTTTGTGCGGTTGAAGTAAATTATTTTTGCAAAGCCGCTTCGACGTTCGTCTGTCCTTCGATCACCGTGACTGGAATCAAACAGTGAAGCCCTAGCCTTATTGATGCGGAGCAAACAACATCTTTCGGCGCAGTTCGGCGTCCATCGTTGTTGCGTCTCGACGGACTCGACGACAACATCTCATGAACCAAGACAACAACAATAATAACAACACAAGGAAACCGACAAATAATCTTCTTTTCTGCAATATCGTTTCCATCAGAAATATTTCTTATCTAATTCATTTCAAAATGGCGTCCGCTGCAGTAATGAGTGCTCCTTTAGTTGTTGATAAGGTAAGTCAATACAATCAATGTTGCTGTTCTCTCTTTTCCTGATTTGTTTATTGATTTGATGCTAACAGATCGTAACTATTTATTACGTTCTTCCCTCTCTCCTTTTGCAACTCCATTATCAATAAAATTTAGACTTTAGCAACATTGCAAGAGGAAGAAACCGAATCAACTCCTCCCGATCTCTTTAAGGAAGTCAAAGCACTCGAACAACAACTCGAATTTGTTGAATTGCAAGAAGAATACTTGAAAGACGAAATGCGTCACTTGCAACGAGAACTCCTCCGCGCCAAGGAAGAAATTCGTCGCATTCAAAGTGTTCCTTGGTGATTGGACAATTCAATGAAATGATCGATGTCAATTACGGTATTGTCAGTTCCACTGCCGGCTCCAATTACTACGTCCGCGTCTTGAGTACACTCGATCGCGAATTGCTCAAACCCAACACGAGCATTGCCTTGCACCGCCACAGTCATTCGGTCGTCGACATTTTGCCCCCGAGTCGGACAGTACCGTCAAACTCATGGCGGAGAAACCTGACGTGACGTACAAGGACATTGGAGGCATGGACATGCAAAAGCAAGAAGTTCGCGAAGCGATCGAATTGCCGCTCATTCAGCATCATTTGTATCAACAGATTGGGATTGATCCTCCGCGGGGTGTCTTGCTCTATGGGCCGCCCGGTACAGGAAAGACCATGATGGCCAAAGCGGTGGCCAATGCCACGGAAGCGACCTTTATTAGTATGGTCGGATCGGAGTTTGTGCAGAAATATCTGGGAGAAGGTCCCCGCATGGTGCGCGATGTCTTTCGTCTCGCAAGAGAATTCACCCTGCATTGTGTTTATTGATGAAGTCGATGCGATTGCCACCAAACGTTTCGATGCACAAACGGGGGCGGATCGAGAAGTCCAGCGCATTCTGCTCGAGCTATTGAATCAAATGGACGGTTTCGATCAAACGACCAACATTAAAGTCATCATGGCGACGAATCGTGCGGATACACTGGACCCGGCCTTGTTGCGCCCCGGACGATTGGATCGGAAAATTGAATTCCCAATCCGGATCGTCGACAAAAGCGCATGGTGTTTCAAGCGGCGACTTCGAAAATGAACTTGTCGGAGGAATTGGATTTGGAAGATTATGTCAATCGATCGGAAAAAAGTGAGCAGTGCGGACATTAGCTCCATTTGTACGGAAGCCGGTTTGCGAGCGGTTCGGGAAAATCGATATGTCGTGCTTCCCAAGGATTTTGATGAAGCCTACAAGAGAGCCGTCAACAATCGGGAACGCGAATTGTCGTTTTATAGTATGTAACTTTCTTAGTTCGTAATTCGAAAATGATGATTAAAATATTAAGTATGTCGTTCGATTTATTAGCTAGTCGAGTAGTGGTGTCCGCTGCGTTTCGAATGCCTTCCAAGGCGGTCTTGTTGAATGTGAACAGCATGACTATTGTTTTGGAAACCCGTCGTTTCTTGGTGCTTTCAAAGTGCAATGGATGTTTTCATTGAATCACTCCAGCGGTATAACCTTAGTTTTCGAGGGGTTTTCACTACGACGAAACACCACATAACGATTTTGTTTATGCGACAAACAAAACGGAGCAAATTTATAGCGACGCATGCATGCGAACCTCGCGAAACACATCAACGTCGACATCAATCTTCTGATGAATGAATAGCGCATTTTACATTACAGCGAATCAAATCAAATTGCTTGAGAACGTACTTAAAAGCATCAATTTGAAACGATGGATGAACAAATAATACGGCAAGAAGAAGAAGAAAAGAGGACGCCTTAATGTATCTGCCCGGTAGTCACTGGTCGCCGCGTTACGACCCTACTTTTATACGATCAAATTCGAAGGTTTCACACTTGTCCGAGAAAATCCTCCCAGAGTTCTTCGGGAGATTCAAGGTAATACAAATCTTCCTGCATACTATTATTCGATCACAGTCTATCGAGAGCATGAGAAACGAACAATACTCAGAAGATACAGTCACTTTTGGTGGCTGTATCAGCAGATCACATCTCATCCTCCAGCTTTGTTATCACACCTACAATCTACAACCAAACCCATTCAAATGCCGGCCGGGACATGTCCCTTTTTTCATGGCAAGACGACAACTTTGCCGCAACACGACAGGAGCAGCTCTCTCAATTCATGGAAGATGTGTTGGGGAGACCAGGCTATGCAAATCATGCGGCTGTCAAGATATTTTAGAATTGTGAGGTTTTGGTACTCTTTATCATTTATTGAGGAGGAACAAAGAGTGCCGCCACCTTTTCGTTGTCGGTGGCGGGCAATCAGAGTACAGTACCTAATACTTTGATTCTCTCCCTGTTGGCAATTTTATCAACTTTGCATTGGACAGAACCTGTTGTTCGTGAGCATGTGAAAAGGGCAGTCGAACAAAGTTTTTGGATAGAGGAAAGACTTGAAATGGTTTTCCCAAGGCGCCGTTCATTGTCAAAACTCGGGTTTCTCGTCGCTCAAAAGTCATCGTCGTAAGTCGTTCCTCGTAAAGGCTAAGGAGCGAGATTGCATACAAACACATTTGGAAAATAAGGCCTTTCCTTTGAATCATGCGTCAAGCGTCTCCGTTCTGACACACATTATACAAAGCGAGGACAGCACCAGCGTCCTTTTCCATCAGACTTAACAAGGAGATACTGTATCGGCGACTTGTTTCATGAAGCAATCCGGTTCGTCAACCTTAGTGCACGGGCAACTTGCCATTGAAGAGCAAAAAAACATAGACATAGACTGACTGGTATCGACGTATCGACCATGGTGATGTATCAGCTCAGGATTCGGGATAGAATGACGGAAGATCGTGGTGCCTTGTGCCTTAGTAAAGAATTCGCAGGAGCAATATAACAAAAGAAAGCGTCGCGCACTTCCGCAATGTTGAGGAGAACTTGGGACAGCATTTGTGCATGACGTGTCAATTCTACAATTAACTGCACACATACCCGGGTCCGGCACTGCTGCTCAAAGAAGAACATTCCGACAAACGGTATCTTGATTATTTTTTCTTTTCCTCGACGAAGGATCTTTGTTGCCATTTGTTGTTGTTCCTTTGATTTATTTGGGCGAAACTTGAACACCGAAAAGACATGAAAGCCGTCACCACCTTATTGCTTCTGGGAACAGCCGCTGCGCAACAGCCTGTTATTTTTGACACCGACTACGGCCCCTTCATCGATGATATCTTTGCCCTTGGATTGATTGTCAATTCGGGCGATTTGCTCGACCTCCAGTATGTGATTGCGACATCGGAATCACCAGATCTTTCAGCTAGATGCGCCGCGGAGCAACTCAGTCTCGCGAATCGTTCGGACATTCCAGTGGGAGTTGGTTCTGCCTTTCCCGATTATTCGGTGCGAGGAGGTGTTTGCGCCATTCCTGGGCTCATTGTAAGTGTAACTGACAGTGAGAGAAGTATTTTACATATGCAGACGTCTTCTTATAAAATCCTAAATGTCTTTGGTTTCTTGTTACAGGGATTCGCATTGGAAGAGGCTTGCATCGACTCCACGATGGAGGTGGATGCCGATGGGGTTGCTGCCGTCGCCGCTCTGTTGGAGGCGTCCGATCGCGATGACTGGTGGTACATTGTCGTCGGTGGACAAACCAGTGTGCAAAGTTTGATTGAGAACTATCCAGAGGCTGCCGATAAGATATCGACTTTGATTGTCATGGGAGGAAACTGGTGGTATGTAAAATGTGTAATTACTTTGCTTTTATTGTTGTTGGGAGACACTGGCCAACCCATCTTTTGACATTCCAGTACAGGCTTTGAACCCTATCCGGATGTAGCTGCACCAACCGATGAGACGAACATTGCGTGCGATCCCCTGGCCGCCAACGCTGTTTTGGACGGCCGTAATTCTCCGTTTGATACAATCTACTATGTCCCCGTCGTGGTTGCGGACGAAATTGGGGGCGACGATTACATCAAAATCGTGGAGTCGGCCAATGCTGGAACACCAGGTGCCAAAGCAATTGTTGATTTTACAGAACATGGTCGGCCGCCGGTCGTGCCAATGAAGATCTTTGATTCACTTGGAAGCTATGACGTACGATCCCGAGACGGAGTCAACTCCTCAGTTTGATGCTTGTGCCGTCATGCTGGCGTTGCAGTTGTTGGATGAAAGCACAGAAGATCGAATGGTTCTAGTCGATATTGAATCTGTCCACTTTCTCGAAACGACGGACGAAGGGTTGGCTGCTTTTCCAGAAACACCGCGCGCTGCGTTCTCCTTGTTGCCCGAAGGTTTTGCCGTGGCCTTGCCCGAAACATGTCCCAATCTGACTCAATTTGTGTTTGATCCAGCCGAGACGCCGGAAGAGGAAAAGCCTGTCAAGGTCACGTTAGGATTTGCTTCTTTGGATGCCAAGGCAAGCTTTTATGCGGAAATGGCCGAACGCATGGCGGGTACGTTTGGCGTCACCGATTCGGGCAACGAAAGTCCAACAGCGTCGCCATTGGATACACCAGCCTCCGACGCGTCGGATGCGCCATCAGTTGGCACGATGGATTCCGAGAGCCCATCCGAAAGTCCCGCCATGCCGCCTACGGCATCTGACGCTTTGCCTTGAGCAGTATTTTGACAGGCTGGGCAAGTTTCGTGATGCTGTTCTTTGTTGGATAAAAAACAGGTCACAAATTTAACCTTCTAGTGTTAGTAGTTGACGAGGAGGCCAACATCTTTGTAGTCGAGTAATAGTTTCGTCCAATTTTCGTTTGACCATATTTTCTTCCGTGTATTTTCGAGTGCATAGATTTTCGACACGTGCGGATCTGCCACGGAAAAAATTTCACGCGCTTAGATTTTCGATGCGTGAGGTTTTGCCGCAGTGAAAGTTCCTCTTGGTACTTTTCGTGCATAGATTTGCGATGAGAGCGATTTTGTCGCAGTAAAAGCTCCTCTTGATAATTTCAAGCGCATAGATTTTCGATGCGTTCTGTTTTGCCGTGCTCTTCGTAATTTCACGCGCATAGATTTTCGATGTGTCCGATTTTGCTGCGGTGAAAGTTCCTCCTGGTAACTATTTTTTTTCACGCGCACCGATTTTCGATCATGACCTTGTTGAATGTATTGTCGATTACTTTTCTTCTTTCTCTCCTCGAAAGCAAAGCACTAATCATAGCGCTTCAATGAAACAATAATAACAAGTAATGCAACACACGCTCGTGAGAAAGATGCTGATTTTGAACGAACGACAAGTTCAACAATGTCTCCATTTCAGTGATTGTTTGGACGCGAATCGACAAGCATTTATCAAACTCGCAAAAGGACATGCGACTATACCATCTCGCCTCGGTTTACCTTACAATAACAATACTGCAGAGACAAAACTCCCGACTGGACATTGTTCAAACCAGCCGCTTCGGAAGATTTGATGGGGTGCAAGATTGTGAGCATTCGAAGTGAGAATCCTTCACGAGGCTTGCCGTTGGTTCCGGCCACCATCTTGCACATCAACGCCGAAACAGGAATTGTAGATGCCGTATTGGATGCAACGTACTTGACGGCGGCTCGAACGGCAGCAGGAAGTGCCCTGGCGACGGCCTTGGCTTGGCAAGGGAGAGAATTGCAGCATTTAGTAGTGTTTGGTGCAGGGCTGCAAGCCGAGTTGCATGTGCGAATGATTGCAGAAGCACTTCCGCAAACGCATATACCGCAATTGACGATTATCAATCGAACTCCGGAACGTGCTTCTGCATTGTGGGACAAGATACAATCCATGCGTTCAAATGGTAACATTGCACTCGAAACGATAGCTCATTGCGAGATTGTGGCACTGGACGATGCTTCTCAAATTGAAAAAGCCGTCTCTACGGCGTCTTGTATTGTGGCATGCACCAATACAGCTACACCTTTGTTTGACGGGAGCATTGCGCTCCTGCTGGCTGTCACATCAACTCCATTGGCAGTTATACGCCTGACATGCAAGAAATTCCCACCGAAACCACTATGAATCAGTGCCAGGTATGGATTGATACACCGGAAGCTAGGACCGTAGGTGATTTGAAAGATCTGCCATCGGATCATCCCGTGACTCTATTCGGAAACGTGTTGGAGAAAGGATGGAGCCCTGATAAGGAATCATCGATCTCAAGTCAACAACTGCCTTGTACGTTCTTCAAGTCAGTTGGGACGGCTATACAAGATGTAATGACTGCTGATGTAGTCGTCAAGAAAGCCAGTGAACTGGGTATTGGCACGGAGGTAGAGATGAACTAAGGTTGGTTGAGTCATTGCGACTTCTCCGGAAAAGGGGTTGCAATTACTTAGGGATCAGTTTTGTGAATTATCACATGCGGTCTTGATAAATTCGTTTGCAAAGACCCAGCCTAGTAGACCATATCGGGTATTTTAGCAAAATTAATATTCGTAATGTGCTTTTGTCTAGACTATAATCCTCTAGCACCTCGGGTATTCTTGTCGTAATTGCGAGCAACGAAATTTTCCACAACATAGAAATTCCGGATTCCCCACTTTCAGAGCCAACCAAAAATCGAAAACACATCACTGCTCACTTTCTTTTCCTCGGTTTCAACTGCATTCATTGACAACATTCCTCCCTGCATTCAACGTTCGTTGACAGAACAATATCCTTTCATTCTGAAACCACTTCAACAACATGGCCCCCACCGAACAGCAGCGCAAAGCGTCGAGAACAAAAGAGCTCAGCGGCAGCAAGAAAGTTCCGAATGCTCGCGTTCAGCGATACCTAAAATCGACGGAATCGAAAATACGAGAAGATGGCAAGTCCACGCTCTTGCTCAAGGGAATAAAAGCTTCCGAAGCAATGAGTCGAGTTCTTCAGGAACTTCGCGCTCTGCAGGCTCCCAACGTCAAATTACTAAACAAAAGAACCAAATCGCTCCTTTGAAGATCAGCAGTCGCTGGAATTTCTTTCGACCAAGAATGATTGTGCCCTCTTTGCCGTGGCCTCGCACAACAAGAAACGACCCAACAATTTAGTGATTGGTCGGACATTTGATCACCAAGTGCTCGATATGGCGGAACTCGGAATTCTACGTTTCAAGAGCAGTCTCCGCGATTATGGGGTCAAGTCTTCAAAAGCGCGTCGGCACCAAACCATTGTTGATGTTTCAGGGTGACTTGTGGCAGCAATACTCGACCTTGGATTACCCGAACTTGCAGAACTTGCTCACGGACTTTACCGAGGACAGGTGGTGGACAAGATTCTGGCAACGGGTATCGATCATGTCATTGTCTTTACGATTGCTCCTACACCTCAAGGCACTGTAATGGTTCATCAACGAACTTATCACCTTCAACTAAAAAAGAATCCGAAAGACCTCTCCAGTAAAGTCCCTGTTCCTCTGCTGCAGCCGTGCGGGCCGGATTTTGATTTTGTTGTGCGAAGAACGATGTGGGCTGATTCCGACTTGGCCAAGGCCGCGCGTCGTCAACCCGCCGAACTGCGCAAGAAGAAGAATAGCGAAAAGAACAAGAACAAGAGTACTACCATTTTGGAGAGACAATGGGTCGCTTGCATTTGGAGAAACAGAATGTGGATAAAATGGGCGGAAGAAAGAACAAGGCCTTGCGTCGAGCGGAAAAGGCGGCTGCTGATCAAGAAAGCATGGCACTCGAAAGTGATTTGGATCGAGAAAAGGAGGAAATGGGACGTGAGTTTCAGAACGAATTTGGATTTTCAGAATAATGAGAATGGCGGCAAGAGAGATGAATGCCGCTATCACAATATTAACTTATACGTCTGTAATCTACTTTTATAGTCGATGTGGTATTAACGCAAGGCGAGCAGACCCAAGGGGACCGTCTCCGATTACAGGTGCCAATCGTCGCCTATCTTATTTCGTCTAGTCGTCAACGTCATCCCCTCCCAAGCTACGACATATTTCCGCAATGCACTCTTGAACATGTTCTTTCTGTGCTGGTAGAATGTGGGAGATTCGTAGGTTGGCCCACGAACGAAAGACCTGGGTAAGATTAGAGAATTCGAGGTAAATGGTGCCGCGTTAGCCATGTTTCGCGTTATGGTGGTTAGCTGCAACATTTCTTCATCGATCGCCAGTTCTTCAATGATAAGCGGGAGGACTTGTCGAAAAAATGGGGCTTTGTAACCTCCTGCGTTCAGTTGAGGTGGTTTGATGTGTATGCACTCCGTGTACGCTTTGAGTAAAATAATCACAATCTCTTAACGAGTGGCCGATTTCAACGATTAACACAGTTGAGCAGCCTCTTGTGCAGTTTCGTCGTCTTAAGGCAGATTGATCAGCTCTTGAGCGCTCTGCAACAGTTCTCGAAACGTCGCCTGCAAGTCGGGTGACAAATTTGTATCAAAGACTGGCTTGGATGACTTGGGCATTTCGTACGACATGTTGATGTACGAAGGTTCGAATAGAAAAACGGATACAAGTATGGATGTATGGATATCTGCTACTACTGGTAATTATGGAAAAGAAGAATTTGAGTAGACTGTGAGGACTGATGATGGAAAAGTGCAAATTGTTTCGAGAGGAAACAAATTGATCGTCAATACTGCTTCCTCTTTCACTTCGTACCTTCTGGCTTCGATGTTTCACTCACTGCTTTCGAATTACAGCTAACATTTGACTGTCTAATGTATGGCTATGGTGTCAAAAGGGTTGATTTTGACGAACCGTTTGTGACACAGGTGCCTTCTTACGAGCATTATCCATGTTGACACGGTGTCCACGCTTCTTGGCGTGCCTGTTAAGATGTCCTTTGCTTGTCATGTGCGCAGTAAACACACTGTAGCATCTCAATGGATGGCACACACGGCATCCGTAAAACTTTGTGCTGCATTGAGGACAACGGAAGAGGACTATCCACGGTTTCTCCACATCCACCAAATTGCCATGTGTAGGAACAACAACGCACTCTTGTTTGAGACACTTTCGGCACAGCAAGAAATCATCTTCTGGAAGATGTTTGAAGAAATTGTGGTCTATCGGAAATTCCGTAATCGTCGGTTTGAACCAGTCCGCCATTGCATAGACCTCTAGAGAACCAATCGCTTGGCTGTTCAATAATACAAGAAGAAAGGATTCACGAATTCGTGGACCTAAATGTCGTGTACCAGTATTCGCGAACGTTTTTGTTTGTTCTGTTTTTTTTGTGCTTTGCTTTTGATCTCTTTGGCATTGGCAATTGGCAGCAGGCCTCTCACGCCTCACCCTGCTTCGCGCGCCCACGCGTGTGCCAAAACAGTTTTGGTACTGCCATTTCGAGTACCGGTCTAACTGTTGTTGTAAGTACCAAAACTGTTTCGATTTTCGATAGTAAATGTGAAAGGCTGAGTACCTGTATGCCGTACCGGTACGACGTTTTGCATCTGGACGGCTCTGACAACAAAACAACGACACCTTTCTATCGTGATCGTCAAAAAAAAACTTAACAACCAATAAGGTTGCGTTAATGTTTGACAGGCTTTTGTTTTCAATAAAATTGAGAGAACGAGCTTCAAACGCAATTGACAAAGCATGACGAAAGACTCTGAAAACGACCAGAGCGCGCGCAACAAAGCGCAAAAGCCGCGGCAGAGAAATCGCAACAAAGGGCAAGAAAAGAACGACAAAGATGCTCAAGGAAAAGAGGCATCGAACAACTCGACAACGAGCGCCAAAAGACCAATAATCATAGAAACAACGGTGGTCAAAAGGGGAGAAAAGATAATAAGAATGGCCAGAACAGCAGTAACAACAGCAATCGCTCGTATTCGAGAAGCAACTCGGCTTCATCGTCACCCTCCGGACCCTATCCTTCTCATTTGACACTCGAGGAATGCATGAAGTTATATGCTACCAACACGGATGGATCTTTTGTGAGAGGAAAGTTACACGTCTTGCCGTTTTCGGCCAGTGGAGCGGCGACTTCTACATCGTTTGTCACCTGCGATCGCGGCTTACATATGCAAGATATTTGCATACCGTCGGAACTCGATCGGAACCGAGCCCTCGATGGTAATATCGTCTTTGTCCGGATCATTCTGAATACTGCGAACGAAAAGGATGACGATATCGATGACGAGCAAGCGAATCTAGAGGAAGTGGTATCCGAATTCGAAAATGTTTCTTTCCATGAGACCCTCCAAGAAACACACACAACATGGCAAGAGGATCCGCAGCAAGTTGACTTGTGGAATCCGCTCGTTGCCATTCGTCGACCTGCTAAAAAGGAAATATCGATTCGGGAAGGTGAGGATCGGCGTCGACAAAAGAAGAAAAGGCATTGAAGCAACCCAAGGGGACGATCGTTTGCATTGTTCCTCCGAAAGACATTCACTCGGAAATTGGTGCTCCTTCGACAACAACAGATCGTCGACCGACTCGACGCATTGTTGGTACCCTCAAGATTGTGAACGATAATACGATTCTCTTAACTCCCAACAACAAATCCTTGCCGCAGTTTCGATGTCCTACCGCGGGAACTCGGGATATTATTGCTAAGCTGCGCGAGGAGGATCGCCAAAAGGTGCTGGAGGCGGGGGTGATTCCAACCAGAAAAAAGTCGATGTTGTAGGCACGACTTACTTTCAGGCTCAGTATGAATATGGAAGCTGGAAAGAAACGCACAAATGGCCGCCTTGTACTCGTATCGTCAAGATTGGATCAGCATGTGTCCTGGAGGATGAGATCACAGCACTACTCTCCGAGTTTGACGTGAATCACGGGAGCATCCTCCGCAAGTCCTACGGGATGTCGACGAAGCGGTGCAAAGTGGTCTTTTATGAGGAAGAAAGCTCGGGTGAAAAGACAAAGATGGGCTGGAAGCCAACGCCCGATATGTATGCTGGTCGAAGAGATTACCGATCCGAGAGAATCTTTACCATTGATCCGACCACTGCCAAAGACTTGGATGATGCTCTTCATATCAAGATGCTGGACGACGGTACCGTAGAAGTCGGAGTTCACATTGCGGACGTGTCCTTCTTTGTACGTCCTGGAACTGCCGTGGACGATGAGGCAATCCGACGATCCACCACAATCTACCTCGTCGACAGAACGATTCCAATGCTTCCCAGACCCTTGTGCGAGGTTGCCTGCAGTCTCAATGAGAATGTGGAGCGACTTGCTTTTCGTGCGTATGGCGAATGAATCTCGATGGCACCATGGTGCGATCAAAGGATTCGATTTGGTATGGGCGAACGGTTATCAAGTCGTGCGCTCGTCTGGATTATTCCACTGCTCAAAATATCATCGAGAATAAAGTTGCCACTGGAGAAAATCAATCGGATATGGACGCCGAACAGTGGCCACTGGACCGGCGGCCTAAGGGGTGCACACTGTGGATCAAGTTGCCAGCGATGTACGCTTGATGCATCGCGTGGCAATGGCCAGAAGACGTCTTCGTTTCGAAAACGGTGCCCTTGCTTTGAATGGAATCAAATTAACATTTATGATGGATGCGGATGGGCAAACACCGCTTTTGACAGCTCCCTATCCCATTCGAGACTCCAACCGGCTTGTTGAAGAATACATGCTCCTCGCGAACTATTTGGTCGCACAAAAGCTTATCATGCATGCCGAAAGTCGGGCGGTTCTCCGGTGTCACAAAGAACCTGAAATCGATGGTCTGAGTGAGCTTGCTGCTGTAGTTTTGCTGCGACGGGACAGACGCTAAATGTTTCATCAAGCGAAGATTTACATCAGTCTTTGGTCCATCTTAGCCGCGAGTACAGTGACCAGCCATTGATATTGCAGTGCATCACGCAAATGTTAATGAGTCCGTTCAAAGCAGCTGAGTATTTTGCCGCGGGAAGTGAAGAAGACAAGGAGCTTTGGCGGCATTTTGCTCTGAACATTCCCTACTATACCCATTTTACAAGCCCAATCAGGAGATACCCTGATGTAATGGTTCACCGGCTTCTTCAAGCAACGATCGAGGGTTCGGATGCGGTTGAAAACTTTCATCTGAGACCAGAAGCGATACAGCAAATATGCGAACATTCGAATGAAAAAAGGATGGGATCTAAGAACTCCCAAGAGAGGTGCGACATTATTTTTCTGTCCTTGTATGTCAAGAGTAAGCCTATGCGTTCACAGCTTGGCATTGTTTTGTCGGTTGGACAGTCGACCTTTTCTGTTTTCGTACCGAGCTTGGGTGTAAATGTGAAACTCTTCTTGCAGGAACACAAGGATATGGTCACGTATGCGTGCGACGAGGGACGCGATGGCTCAAAGCGAATTCTACTTCAAAGAAAGGTTCAAGACGGTCGCCCTTGCGAAGGTGATATTGCGTGGGAATCTCTTGAAATCGAAGTTCTGACCAAGTTACAAGTCACTGTCGTCTGCAAAGAAACGCCTCCGGTCGACGTCAAAGTGCGACTGGAAGGACCGTGGAGAGACTAATTATTGTCAGTATCATTACCTAGACTGCTAATAGTCGCATTCATTGAATTCTTCATTAGTATGTTTTTCTAATAGTAACCATGATTCACCTTCTTTCTTTACATATCGTTTTACTTCATTTTAATTCTTGCCTATGCGCATACGTGGCATGTCTTTGGGCAATGGATCGCAACTTCGGCTGTGTTGCAGAGATGACCGAATCTGTGGAAATTCATTCGAAGCCAAGAACAACTCTTCGCTCCGACTTCCTGGGTTTCCACTTTCCCAGAGCTATCCACGCAGTTATCATTGTCGGATAGAGTATACAAGATAGACCCATCTAGGATGTATCCTTCGACAGGTTGCCTGCTATCGGCAAATGACGTAACTCCCGACCGAACCACCATGTGATCATTCACATGTATTGCTTGATCAACGCCAGTCTCGTGCTTCGATAGAATGAGACCCGGTCTTGAGCCCTCAACCTCTACTTGAAGCGTGAAAACTGAGTTTCCTTCATGAAAAGGGTCGACAATGTTCTTCTCCAGCAATCTGGATTGCCTTTATGGTCCCTGAGCCCGTCACAACTGCATCGCACACGGAAGTCCATGCAGCAAGAGGGTCGTTTCCAACCGATTCACGATCACCGCGACTGATTGACACTTGCACCCGGTACGTATCTTTCGAGCTTAGGTGTAAGCTCAGACCCTGAAAGGCCAATGAAGCTCTTGTTTCCAAATCAAAAGTTGTACCATACCAACGTAATGGGGTACCGGAGTCAAGAATTGCAGTGACAAAGCCTCGACCAACCTCCACTCCTTTGAAAGTGCACCGATTGCAAGTTGACGGGCACTCGGACACAATATCACTGTACTTGCATAAGAATCCGTAGTCGTCCATGTTTGCCGACAACCAATTACAGTCCTTCATTGTGCTGTCATCGATGCTGATGAGATCAAAACCGTCTTCACAAGCGGCGTCTTCCTTCTCGGGCGGATCCTGTTTGTTGGCAACGTCGTTGATAATCTTGTCATCGACCAGGCAGCCGGTGATAACCAATGAGTATTCTTGTGACACCAGAAGCTCAGTGCCTCTGACGTGAATTGTGTAGATGCCGCCTGAAAGAGGATTATCGATTCGTACGCGCTCTGCGTTGTTGGTCGAGTCTGCTTGGTTGAGATTGTTCGGAAAGATCTTTCCATCCCTGCCTTTTCGTGTCAAAAACAAGTCGAGGTCGTTCAGCACGCATCCCATGTTGCAAAAGGGAGCACCGGCAGGATCTGTCCACACCAAAGTAGCACTGAGAGGCCCACTGCACGAAGAGGAGTCGTTTATCTTAACATTGTAGGTGTATTCTTCCCCACTGGAGATACGTTGAGCATTGACAAAGATGGCCTTCATATCGTTTCCACCGCTTAGTGGCAAGGACGCTTTCATATTGACGCGCCCAAAACCTTGGCGGATATCGTAAGGTTCAGTAGGATAGGAACCGCTGACACCGCGCAAATTTTCTGCACCATTGAGGATGATCGCCTTGACAAGACTAGCACGGGGCTGATAGCCGATCGCTTCTTTTTTGGTACCATCTTGGTACCACCCTTCGACGAAATACTGACGAATGATGGCAGCCACCCCGGCTACAAGAGGTGTAGCCATCGAGGTCCCGGACATTTGAACTAGTCCGTTCGATTCGTCACATTCTCCACGGACGAATGGATCGGATCGAGCCGACTTGATCATGACGCCTGGTGCAACTACATCAGGCTTCATGCGACCATCTGCAGTCGGTCCACGGCTCGAGAAGTCGGCGAGAATACCGCCAATTGAACTGTCTGTTGCACCGACAGTGATACCGTTCTTGGTAGTCGCAGGAGAGGCGACCGTATTGGGTCGGTTGCCGCTTCCAGAATTTCCAGCAGCAACAACAAACAACATATCTGGGTGATCGTAGGCATATCGATCAATGTCTCGGTCGAATCCAGTGTAACGATTTTCAGCTGGAATACCCCAACTCGCTGAATGAATGCGAGCTCCAGCTGCGTAGCCGGGCTCAAACATTTCCGGCACATTCGGTCGTTGCATTCCTTGAGGACCCTTCATGTCAAACACAGCGAGCTTGGCTCCTTTGGCAATACCATCCGCTCGACCGCTTCTTCCATCGCCACGATGTCCCACGATGGTTGCGGCAACGTGCGTTCCGTGGCCAGTGTGCTCCTCGTTGCCATCCGAGAAGGCATAGTATTGTACGATTTTGCGAGCAGTCAAGTCAAAGCGGATGCTTCGTGACTTAACGACAGACGATTTGGGATCATAGAAATAGCAGTTATCGACATCGACACCTGATCAGGTATAAATGGTTGTGTAAGCAAGGGTAAAATGTCAATTGTGAATTTCAAACATATAACAGAACTCAGGCGTACCTGTGTCACTCATCGCGTTGTCCAGTGCCATTCAAGCCTCTCTGATGAAACAGTTTGTTCTTGTTTTCTCCATCTTGGACAATACCATTGGCCACATCATTGAGTAGCTCGATTCGTTGATAACCACCCACAAAGCAAATTTCTGGCTGCGTGGCGAGATGCACAACAAGGGCATGCAAACACTCGGTGTGTTGCAGGTGTTCCTCCGTAAACTCAAGAGACAAACTGCTTGTCGTGATATCCAACTCCATCTCGGAATGAATACTCTCACAAATGGCCATGTCCATATCTTCTTCAAGTTGACGACGCCAAAAGACTTGTCGTTCTTCTGAACGGTGCACTCGACCTTTTAAAAGGCCGACAAGTGACGCTCGTTGGCGCGTTCCGAAAGGACGTGAGTCGCCAGAGCTTGTGCCTGTTCGTCTGTTTGCACTTGTCCCGGGCAAAAGGTAGCATCGATGCGCTGTATCTGTTTCTCTTCAATGTTGTTGACCAAATTCTGCTCAATTTTCATTTCAGCCGTCAGAGGAATGGCAGCCAGAGACTTGAGTTCGTCCGCAATGACAGATGGAAGTGCTTCGACGATGAAACAAGTCTGATCAACCTTGTTCATGACAGGGAGCAGATCGTCGGTCCCCAACTGGGCTACAATGTCGAGACGGCACAAGTCACCCGTCTTGCCGTAGGTAAAGTCGCACACCAAGAAGGGCGACGGAGTGTGCTCGAGGGCTTCGCGCTCCGCAACAAGACTCCACTCGTGCTGCAAGGCGGCGTCCCACATGTCATCATTATTATTTTGTTGAAGAAGACGGCTGTGGGGATGTGCAGGAACTCGTGCGCGACTTCCGTCTGCAGCATGGCTTGGAAGCGTTCGAGAGGGATCGGAGCGGCGGATACCATGGTGAAGAAGAAGAAAAGGAAAGGAGTTTCATGATGATGATGATGATGATGATAAAGTTGCAGTTTGTTGTTACTTTTGCTCGAATGAAATTTATGAGCTTCATATGAGCGCTGCAAGTCGATTGATTATCAAGGAGACTCCGACTTTTTGGAAACGGCAACAGGGGAGCCGTTTTCGAGACCAGTTTTCATTTTGGACCGTTTCCGGAAAAGACAACCGGTCCATTCGTGCCGCGAAACGGACAAGGCTGCAGCTTCTCCGTGTATTTAATAATATTGAAAGGATTAAACGACATTATGAATACCTGATTGTTCATCTTATTTGTCAACAATGAATGCTTTATTTTTTCACATCGTTCATCGACTGCAAACAGTCGTGAGCTGCGGGGAGTCTGGCATGTAAAGTAGAGCATATAATCGTAGTGGTTTTTGAACCATTATTCGTGAAACACTTAACTGTCGCTTCGGTTACAAAGACCCAGACGATCGTCCGGCGACCGGCGCCCAATGCGGCGGCGCGGGCAATACTAAAACACTGGAAAACAATAAAGAGACCGCGCTCGAATCATTCGATCGACGGCGCTTGCTTGCTTTTCGTCCCTTTTCCTCTCTTTTGAACTAATTCAAAAAAAACAATGGCAGCGTTTGCAGGAGGTGATGATGTAGGGGCTGTAGTCGCCGAGATTGGCCATTATTCGACCAAGATTGGATGGGCGGGTGATGATGCTCCGCGGAGTTACTTTCCTTCGGTGCGTGCGTGCGTTATGAGTTTGCGGTTTGCGCCCCTTGTTGTTTGCTTGTTTGTTTCCTCCGAAAACTATTTCTCGCTCATCTTTCACTTACAAACAACTCAATCAACTTTACTTTACTTTACTTTTAAATCTATAGAATGTAGCTGTGTTACGCAAAGACGACAAGTCACGGCGTATTCAAGGAGTTCAGTACGATTATTATACACATCCGATTCAACGCAAAACCTTTGATGATGGCAATTGGGAAACGTGCAATCCCATTGATTCGACGTCGGGGTTAATGTACGATCCTCTTCGACACAAGGATCCGATGGTTTCGATTTGCTTCGCGATTTCTTAAATCACGGGTACGGGACGGCTCTGCAGCAAGCCAAAATAGAAGACCATCCCTTTTGATGGTGGAACGATCCTACAATACGCCCGCTATTCGACAGCAAACGTTGGAGTGTTTGATGGAAGAAATGAATGTTCCTGCGGCATTTATTGCAAAAGATGCAGTGCTGATGTGTTACGGATGTGGTCGAACAACAGCCACTGTAGTAGATATCGGCCACTCCGGAACGACTGTGACACCCGTCTTTGATGGCTACGCCGAGACCAGGGCATCCGCCGGTCTCCCACCGGTGTGCACGCAATGGATCAGTTGATATTAGAGCGCTTGGATGCTTTGTATAAAAACAAACAACCAGCCGCACACGATGGTATTCGTCCGCTTTATCAGGTACGCCCGGTTCGGCCCCTTCATGATCCAGAAGGACAGACGTTGCCGCGCCGGCAGCGGCGTCCGTCGATCCATTTGCCGCCCGGATGGATCTCGCCAGAGAATGCCGCGAGTTTGGAGCGGGAGCGGCTGTCAATATTACCGATGCCGCCTTTCATGCACCGAGCAAGCCGTTCACGCTTCCGGACGGGACCGTGCTCGATGTTCCGTCTGTGGATCGTTTCGCGGCGGCTGATTTGATACTCGGCAGTTCACCTGCAACGATTGAATTGCGAGAAAAGCATTTGGACGAGTGTCGATCGAATTTGAAGAGCATCATTGAGAAATCTCAATTTGACGAAGACGACGACGAGGAAGAAGAAAAGTCGGAAAAGGATGATAAATTTTCTGAGGAGGCGGCGGTAGGACTGTCCAAGCGCCGCAGCAAACAGGCGCAAAACCGCAAAGTAGGCTTTTCTCCAACCGTCTGCTCAATCGAGCTTGTACTAAGCACCTACAAACACTTTTGAACGACCAGTTGTCGGCCTCTCCGCTGGCTTCGATGGTGTGCGACGCGGCGTACCGATGCGACCGAGAACAGCAAGCGGCGCTGTTGGGGAATGTTGTATTGGGTGGAGGAGGATCGTCTTTAGGTCCCACCGAGCAAGCTGTTCCCGATTACATACGCGATCAAATCGAAGCCTTGATTCACGCTCATACACCGGGCTGGAGGGTGCGGTTGCTCACACCGTCCATATCCGAACGCGCTATACTGAGTTGGTTAGGAGGAGTATATTGGGTAGTTTGGGAAGCTTTCACGAGATGTGGATCTCCAAGCAGGAATACGAAGAGTGGGGATCTGCTATTGTCAACCGGAAATGTCCTTAATCATGTTTTATTCGCTGGAAGATTCTATTCGCATAAAGCTTTGGTTAGTGTTCTCTCGGAGGACTGGCTTCCTCTGATAAATCTCTCACAGTCGGATTTTGCGGAGTTGTCTGTGTCGTATAGACACAGGTCTACTAATTAGAAAACCAGAACCACATGTATTTTCGTAGTGACAAAGTACCCGTGCGAGCGCGCGCTATGAGGCGAAGTATGCGGCATCGGGCATCGGGCGTCTTCGTCTTGTTTGGGGTTTGGGGATGACAAACGGGGTTGTATGGCTTAATAAGTGGGAAGACCTGTTGGTGCGCTCAGTACTTACTACTTACGCGAGGGAGTCAACTTACACTACAAGTAATAGTCTATAACCGAGTGGGAAGAAAAAACAATAACCGAGACCCATGACCATGGCAACAGCGTAACAACCGAACAATTGGGTACCATTTGTGAACGTTTGTAGGAGCGCCTTGTTTATATCATCAAACATAAACTCAGTGAATTAACTCAACAATTGAATCAGCAGTAGAAAGCGCTCATTCGGTTTATACAGAGGACATTTTCATTATTTGCTTTTCGCACGCACCTGTCGACCCGTATCATGGACGGCTTTGGGAATGGCTTTGACAGCGCTACGGGTTCGGTCATGACTCGAGCTCAGCTGGAAGAGCAACGCCGAAAAAGAGGAGAATGTATTACGTGCGGGCGGAAATGTTTTCAGAAAAGCTATTCAAATCGATACCGATTACTGAGCACGGCTTGGTTTTGAACGGTCGTTGCTTGAACTGCAATCCTTTGTCTTTCAAAGATAGTAAGAGCGACAGTGATGACATGCCGGCTGTTTCTCGAAGAGCCACTGATGAAGATTTGGAACGATTCAGTTTATCCCAATTAAATCTAGGACGTTCGGAACGTTCGTTTGGGTCAGCCACGTCTCGTGCTCCCGGCCCCATAGTTTCCGAGGGGCACCAACACCAGCAAATCGCGTGATTCGTCAAACAATGTCCGGTCCCATGACGACTTCCAGCACGCAGAGCATATCATCGGGTTCCGCTTCGTCCGCTCGGCTGAATGGAGACGAGTGCTCCGATGGGTCATCCATTGCGCGAGCTCAAGACTCGGGCCCGATCCGAGGAGTGCCACGTGCGTATTCCACGCCTCCTGGAGTTGGAAACAGCTCGGTGTATGACCCACGATCGGAAGCTTCCGAGTATCCTGCGTCCGAACCTCGCACCGATGGCATTCCCAATCACCGTCTGCCACCTGACCTGCGAAGCGAAATCCACAACATCTATCCAAGAGACAATGGCCACGACAGTGAGATGTGGATGTCGACTGGGTCTTCGGATCAGATAACGAACGAGGAAGCAATGTTTATGGAGCGTCAAGCGCAACGAGTCTTGAATAGGGCGGAGCATTTGTACCGCAGTCTCCTGCGACATCCGAGGGTCGGCGGGGAGGTTCTCCAGAGAAGGAAGGAGCAATCGCAGTGTACGGGTAGGAAGTTCTCGATCGATTGGATCCGGAATATCAGACGACGGTACTTCATTCACGTATGCACAACCGATGCTGGATGTACATGTCGAAAACGATCAAGAGCAACATTCCGAAAGCCATAATTATGACGACGACGTACCAATCGCTATTCATGAAGTAGCTTCGCAGCAAGATTCCGACGTTTCTGGCGTCCTCCAGATTGAAAGTATGGGATCTGATTTTGTTGAAATCGTAAATGTCATGAGGGAACACGAAGAGAGCTCTACTATTATTTTCGCTGGACTGCGGAAACTCTCCGAAATACATTTCTCAGAAGAGGAGAGCAATACATTAGCTAAAGTCGGTGGAGTAGAAGTAATTGTGGAAGGAATGGCGATGTTTCCTTCCTCTGTGGATTTACAAATATATGGTTGTGGAGCGGTATGGAATGCAACTGGGATAGCTCAAAATCAACATGCTTTTGTTGATGCTGGTATTCTTGATATTCTCCTCCGCAATCTGGAATCCTTCATCGATAACGCTGACCTTCAGGAGCAAGCACTGGCAGCGTTAGCTAATCTTGCGGCGCTTCATGTGAATGTGGATCTGATGATTGAAAGTGGAGTTGTACGACGGGTGGTAGACACAATGACCAGTCACAGCGATGATATACTCGTTCTCATGAAGGGATGTCTAGTCATTGCGAATCTTTCGTCGCACCCTTCTTCGCTCAAGAAGAAAATAATGGATGACGGCGGCGGAGGTGCTCTGACAATTGCCATGGTCATGCATTCGTCCAGTTCGGAGTTACAAGAGAAGGCTCTGAGAGGGCTTCGAAACCTTTCTGCCAATTGTGACGAAAACAAGGTTGAAATAACAAATATTGGAGGTATTGATGCAGCAATTGGTGCTCTCCAAATTCACAGAGATGCTGTCGGAGTGCAAGAGGCGGGCGCTTGGACGCTTTCCAATCTTGCTGGTAATCCTAATAGTAGCGCCTTGATTGGTGAATGCGGTGGTATTGATGTTCTTGTGAGAGCCATGTGGGTACATGCGGACGCTGTTGGCGTTTTGGAATGGTGCTGCCGTGCCCTTTTACCCTGGCTCTTCAGGAACATAACTCGCGACTGATTGTTGAAGTGGGTGGGATTTCCGCAATCATCAATGCCATGCAAGCACACGTCGACAACTCCGCGGTCGTTCAGGAAATGGGATGCGCTCTGCTCACAAACCTCGCCATAGATCAAAGCTGCAAACTTCGGATTGTCGAAGAGGAAGGACTTGACGCGATTGTATTGGCAATGGTTTTGTACAGCAGCGAAGTCGAGGTCCAGGAACACGCATGCGAAGTCCTTTATCAACTGGCAATACCAGAGAATCTAAAGGCAATGCAGGCATCCAACGTTTCCGAACTTGCTCAGACGGCGTCTAGCAATTTTCCTGACCAATGCGGGAAATCTGCCACAAGCTTTTGGAACAAATCGAGACGCTGGTAGCCCAATATGGTTAGTCTGGTTTAGTTCGTAGCAATTTCAATAAACAATGTAACTAGATTTGACAGCTAGAAAATGACTATTTTTTTTATAATAAAAATAAAATGTTCCAACGAGATAGCTGATCGTTGAATCATGAAACGTCAAAAGTGAAGCAGAAAGGGTTCTCGGTTCTCGTTTCTCGTTGCACTTTTAAAATTCAACTCATGCCCTCATGCTCATGCATGTTTCGCGCCCTTCCGGTTTCCGGGGTACAGTCTCAGTGATGGTGTTGCATCGCATTATATACGACGCGATACGACGGACAATCTCTGTTACTAAAGACATTATAGTGATGGTTCGTTTTTCTGAGAAAGACATGCGTCATTTTAGCTCGCTGAAGGTGCATGTCGCAAGCGATACGGATTCTCGCACTAAACGCTATAGTGATCGATTTTAGAATAAACTTCGGATCTCTTTCAACGCACATACCGGTAAAGTACGTACGGAGTTGCTCGAAGATCCGTCCATCATCCAACCATCCATCACTTCCAATCCATCACAACAGCTCGTAATAATTGCACATCGGATATCATCGGCTTCACGGTCAACCTTTTGAGAGGTATTCCGATCATACATATATCTATTATATCAATCTATAATGAAGCTTTCTCGTGAAGTGCTGGCAATAAGCGTACTTGCCTCCTATATGCTGGGGCAGTCGCTTTCCTCGTTCAGTCTCCGACAAAGACACCAACAACAACCTTGCTAGCGGCACCTTTCGAGTTAGTTCCTGACATACCCTTGCAACGCCTAGACGGTGGAAACACTGTGCGAACCTTTCAGATGCCTCCCGGAGTGGAACGCTGCCAATTGTACTTTACCACCGAGGGTCGTCCGCTCAAGGCAAGGTCGAACTATGGTGCGGTCCTTTGCGAACGACACACACCATGGTGATTGACTCGGAAGACGGAATCAAGTTTCCGTTCCGTGCCGTACTCAAGTTCAAGAAAATGTACCCTCCACAGGTCGTCAAAGTGAGCACGTTTGATCCTGAATTCCCAATGTACGCTGGTGTCATGCCAGCTGGCAAAGAGCGCAACAGTGCCATCGCTGCCTACACCGATGCTGTCTGGGAGAACAGTGTCAAGACAAAGGTACAAGGTGGCAATATTAAGCCAAAGGAGGAGGCGCTGTACGCACGTGGTCATTCGACGCCAGTGTGAAGAGTGTTCAGCTCGTGATATGGTCGTTCTATGTCGGCAAAAAATCCTTCAATTTAAAGGTGCAAGTTCTGCAAGGGCCAAACAACACGCCCCAAGAATTTGACCTCAAGTGTGGTGGTGGAAGTCAACCGTATCACTTTATCTGCGAAATGCCGGGCGGAGGAACCATCCGCATTGTCAACAACAAGTTCGTGGAAGACGGTTTGACCGAAGTCGTCGCCGTCCCGTTCGAATACAGCGACGACGATGGCCCGGGCGACGTCGTGGTGGACAATTTTGCCGACGTACGGCAACTACGAAGTAGTGATCCGCGTTATCCTACCATTATTCCTCAGGTCATGACGCCTCAAACGGCATGGCCGCAGGGACTCACAGCACCTCCACCCGGTCCTCCCCAAGCTATGACTCCGCCCCAACTACCGGATCGACCTGTCTATCCGCCTAACTAATCAGTTAACTTACTAATGAATAATATATCGCTTTTCTCATACACGAAGCTTGTCGTTCATTGGTAAGATCCTAAAGGTCATTCAAAACAAACATGTTGCTGTGTAAACGACTCTACTGGTAGCATAGAACTGAAACGCCGGCCGGTTACGTTTCATTGCTATGAACACTCAAATTACAACGGACAAGAAATCGTTTTGGACTATAGCAAGCACTGTGAGGGCTGGCGTTTTGACGAGCGCGCCCTTCACAACAATCACACAAACTATGAGTGTCTTATCCGTTGTGAATAAAAATGAAAAAGTCCCCCCTTTTCCGCCTTCACCAATGCAGAAAAAATCTGCAACGAGGTACCAGTACCACGTATTTCGAATTTCGAAATTGCGAGGATTGCACCCTATCTTTTACTACTGCATTCTCCCAGTTGGCCCGAACAAACAATCAAATTATAAACACAGAATAAGCTTTCTTTCAAAATGTCGAACAAAGCATCTTCAGCGCCTTTGAATCCTTCAAAAGATGACGACACACTACCGATGATGGTCCACGTGATTGCTCCGGCGAGTCTTCCTGCTGGTTACACGTTCGAAGCAGAAATCAACGGAGACAGTGAAAAGACTTTACATGCGAAGTGGTGAGTAAACTGAATCGAATTGTTTTTCTCTTGTCACTTTGACTCACTTGCATGTCTTTCCCAAAGCCCGGAGGAGGTGTCGAAGAGGGACAAATTATTTTGGTTCCGCTTCCTTACAACTACAGCGGCGAGCGGCTGCGAGCCCCGACAGGTGCATGGAAAGATGGTCTGTTTGACTTTTAAATGTCGGAATTTGTCATCCTTCCACTTGGTGCTCGCTCTTTTGCACCCAAATTGCCATGGCCCAAATTATGAGTCGAATGCAGTTGACTTGGCTCGGTGAACCAGGGTCTCTCCTCCAGTCGTCGAAAGCCTTCAAAGTTGTGGTTGTGTTGATAGCATGTTATGTCGTCTACTCCCTCGCTTTGGACCTCGCGGCGTGGCCCTATTCTCCAGGAGAGGAGCCTACAGCTATTCCAGTTTTGAGAAATGTCGGTGGCTTGTTGTTCACCGCCTGGTCCATCTACTCTCTGTACCGAACACGTCAAAATGTTCGCGCCCGCTACCAGATCGATCAGCAATATTGTATTGGTTGTGAAGATGTATGCTGCGCCCTCTGGTGCTCTTGCTGCGCGACGGCGCAAATGATGCGGCACACGGGAGAATACGAAACTTATCCTGGTGTTTACTTCTCCAAAACAGGACATCCTCCTGGCACGCCGTTGGTTGTGTAACTAGACTAGTGGGTTGATTGTTTTGTAAGTTAACTAACTAACTACGGTTTGGACTTTGGACTTGATTGTTGGGATTTCTCTACTTTATCCACTCCGTAGTGGCAATACCGGTACGCCATTCATTCAGTTTGGTCTGGTATACCATCCGCTGCATAAATAGAAGCAGCTCTCCGTTCCTTTTCCTCGCAACCATTTCCCTTGACGCCGCTGTGTTCCGAGTGTTCATTACAAAATACACATCCATCCAATCAAGGACAGTATTCACAAAGATATGGCTGGCAGTCCGAAAGAAACAATGACCGAGAGTCAGCGTCCCCTGGGCAAGAGCAAGGCGAACGCAACAAGCGCAGCTTGATGGCAGCAGCGGAAGATGGAGTCTACATTCCACCCGCCAAACGCCGTCAATTGGAATTGGAACGTCAGCAAGCACTCAAAGATGCAGCAGAAGCTCCGGACAGTCTGCACATTCAAAAGAGCACATGGGAAGAGCAAACGCGTGTGATTCATGGAACAATCAATCGTTTGAATGCAACAACGTTGAAACCTCTTATTCACGAGATTATGGGAAAAGTAAATCTAATTCGTCTTCGAGGAGTTTTGGCGAAATCGTTGCTTTTAGCAGCCATCAGTGCGCCTTCTTATGCGCCGGTATATGCTTCCTTTCTGGCTGTCATCAACAGTAAACTACCAGAGGTGGGGAGTTGGTGGTGAACCGAACTATATTGGCGTTTCGCAGACATTTTCGAAGACGAGAAAAAGCAAACTGTTCGTCAGTTGTGGTTTTCTTGGGTCACCTGTTTCATCAATCCGTGGTGCATGAACTGGTGCTACTGCAGATTCTATCCGTATTGCTCGATGGGGAACCCACGGACGATTCCGTGGAAGTGGCTATTCTGCTCTTGACAACGACAGGTCGCACTCTACTCGAAGTCACTCCGGCTGGCGTGCGAGCTGTCCTTGAAAGGCTGAGAGCCCTTCTTCATGAAGGAAGTCTAAGCAAACGGGTGGAAGTCAAAATGGAACATTTGTTGGCTATGCGAAAGAATGGCTTTCGCGATCTGGAAACCCCAATTCCCGATGACTTGGATCTTGTCGAAGAAAGCGATCAAATCACGTTTGAGATCGATTTGGATGATCCTGACATCAAACGAGATGATCATCTTGATTCGTTCGACTTGGATTCGCAATATCTAGAGAATGAAAAAGTCTGGAACCAAATCAAAGCTGAAATTTTCGGACTCGGTAGTGATGATGAGGGTGATAGCAAAACCGATGACAGTGAAACAGATGGGAGCGACAATGAAGAATCTGAAGATGGTAATGATGACCAAGATAGAAAAGAAGCCGTGCCTCCTGCTACTCAGTTGGTCGTACACGACTTTTCAGAGGCTGATCTCGTCCATCTCCGCCGTACGATTTACTTGACAATCATGTCAAGTGCCACGTTTGAAGAATGCGCTCATAAACTCGCGAGAGTTGATATTCCTCTTGGTCGCGAAGAGGAGCTGGTAAACATGTTAATTGAATGTTGTTCCCAGGAACGCACGTTTCTGCGCTATTATGGTTTGATTTCTGGCCGGTTTTGCCTCATGGATGATCGCTGGAGAGACGCTTTCATGGGGGCGTTTGTTTCTCAATACAATACGATTCATCGCCTGAAACGAATAAGTTGCGAAATGTTGCAAAACTATTTGCTCATTTGCTTCACTCCGACTCCATGCCTTGGAGTGTGTTGTCGACTATACACATCAACGAGGAGGAAACCACTTCATCAAGTCGCATTTTCATCAAAATCCTAGTCCAAGAAATTGCCGAAGCTTTGGGTATTGCGAAGATAAAGCAACGCTTCGAAACTAAGGATCCTGAGCAGCAGAGCTGGTATTCGGGTATGTTTCCAAAGACAACGTTCGTAACACTCGTTACGCGATCAACTTCTTCACTTCGATTGGACTCGGTCCCTTACAGACGACTTGCGCGATTTCTAAAGAATGCACCCAAGATCATTATGGCCCAAGCGAGTCAATTGCAAGTTACTAAGAAAGAAGACGACGATTCGGTCTCGTCATCTTCTTCTTCCAGTTCCAGCTCGTCATCATCCTCTTCGTCTTCTTCTTCATCATCCTCGTCATCGAGATCGAGCAGATCGTACTCGAGCAGAAGCTCATACAGTTCGTCTTCGTCAAGCAGCAGCTCTTCGTATGATCGAAGAAAGAAGAGCAGGAAGTATAGTTTTTCTTCATCGTCAAGGAGTTCAGAAGAATCTCGCCATCGCAGAAAACGCAGTAGATCTCGTGAAAGATCTGACTCTCGTCGCAGTGGACGAAAGGACTCTCGACGATAAATAACGTGATCTATACATTGACAGGTAATATCTTTCTTTGATTTGAGAGGGCAAATTGCTTTTACCGTTCTACAGTTGAATACCTAGATACAAATTGAAGTAGAGATGAAAGCGAGCGACGAATACATTTACGCAGAGGTTTAAATCGTCCAACTTTTATCCAATAGCACGGAGACGAATTATTCGAAGCTCTTTCCAGCTGGTGAATCACACAAGTCATGGAAGTACCTGGTATTGACTTCTATCCTCTAATCAATCATGCATTTGTTGCTGTGTATGTGATGCCATCAAAAAATGTGAAAACGTCGATTTGTCGCTTTGAGTCAAACCGTGTCGTTGGTCGGTTGGCGGTTGGTCTTTGGTTTTTTGGCGCTGGTCTTTGATCTTTGATGTGTCGTTCAACCGCTTATCACTGTAATCTTTGATGACACTTACATTTACATTGTACATAGCATGCAAAACGGAGTATCGACAGGTGACCATCGACATCGACCCAAGGAGGTACACCTCCTTGCATCGACCGTGTACCAATGACCCTGGTCTAAGTAGTCTATCACCAAAAAATGTAGAAGAATACACCCAAATGTGGAAATGTCCGTTTCGTGTAAGATTACGTGGCGCTGTACTTTTCAACGGATAGCTTCCGCCTGCCGCTGTCATCAGTGGCACTGGCACTGTCTTTGGGCATCCGGCATTGGCATTGGGCTTGGATGACTGCCGCAAAACGCACCTTATCGTGCCTCGTGCGAGATCTCCCTTCATCACAGTCCCATTTCCCAGGTCGTTGACCTCTTCACCTGTAAAAGCATCTGTTTGAAAAGAAAGAGCAACCATTTGCTCGTACATACATACAAACAAACGCAACAACAATGAGCAGCGTAGAGCCGACACCGGGATTTGTACAAGACCCGTACGAGCTGTCGTATCAGGCGAGTTCACTCGACAAGACGGGGAGAATTATTTCGAAAGAGAAGAAGCGCGCAATTCGAGAAAAGAGGGTTATTGTTTGACCTGCCCCGGCACTCCTTCGAAGCTTTTGACATTAAAAGTCGCGCTTAAACCCGCTTTGGATTCAAAAGAAACCACAAACGATTGAAGGTCAAAGTCTCAACGGCTGGTGTGTCAAGTGCAACCCTGCGCTCAACCGAGACCACAGCAAGCGGGAACTCACGGGTGCGCGCAAACAGTCTTCCACAGGATCCGATCCTTTACAACGCGGGTCCGATCACTCGGGGCGTTCCGGAAGATCCGAGTTCTCGGGTCGCTCTTCTAGATCGGATGCTACTCCTCGTTCGGTGAGCTCGGCAACGTCCGCGCCTTCTTGCCCTACACCGAACAAAAACTTTATTACTGTTCAGGCTCGACCAGCCATCGGACGCTCGGTGGATCGTGCTGTAAGCGAGTCTCGATTGGGTCCTGTATTTCGAACTCCTGAACCGAGACAAAATTCATTCAACTCGGCTGCGAGAGTTATTCCGAAACCAGAGCTTTCAGAGAGTGGCAGCATTCGGTCCTGGGACAGCCCACACAGTGGTGTTCCGAGACACGTGGTCAAATCAGCCGTTCCTAGTCGACACTCGAGCTTGGTGAGTCAGAGCTCGGACAGCGAAGTAAGCAATCGCAGCGGGGACGTCATGATGGAGCGACAATCCAGTCTCCGTAACTTTACTCCCAACAATCGTCCAAGTCGACTCAATTCGACTGATAAAGAGTTGAGTCTCCGTAGTATCGGATCTCTTAGTTCCAGTCACTCGTTCCAACAAGAGTCGTTCAAGGATAGACCTCCGAGTCGAAACAGTCTGGGCGCTCGTCAGTCGAGTCAGCGGAGTTTTCTCATGGAAGGTCATTCGAGTTTACAAAGCGCCGGCTCGAGTGAGTCACTCTCCGGCCATCACGAATTACGTCAAGTCAATTCGCAAATCTCTGGAGCAATATTCGTCGTATCTCAATACGAATACTAGAAACACTTCGCTCAATCGAAACGATTCCGGGATAGCTCGGATGAAGGTTTCCGAAAAACGTGGAAAGGTGGACGCGTTCGTTCGCAGCGGAGCTTGTCCTCTGAACTTACAGAATTGCCCTCGAATTCAGAAGAGAGCTACATACAGGACAGAGATCCTGCGATTGTTCAAACAGCTGGTCGACGACGCGCACCGCGAAATCCATCATTCGCGAGGCGCCCGGATGCTCCTCTTTCTCGGCGCCTGTCGAGCCGGACGAACTCTTCTAGGTCGATTGGAAGCTTTGACAGTGACGAAGACTACAACCGTCGGTCTCCCGCATCTCAAGATGATGCCTCTGTTTTACTGGGGAACGTGGAAAATCTTCTGTCGGATCTCAAAATGTGCAAGATCCTGAGCTCATCATTGACGTGTTGGTCGATTCCATGGATTCACATGTGAAAGTAGAGGAAATACAATGTCTCTGCATTGGTCGTATTGCCGAACTCTTCTCCGACATGTCGGTGGATTGTACGCAACTTTTCACTGCGAATGGTCACAAAAGTATCTTGGCGGCAATGAATAATTTCCCAGCTCGCTGTGCGTCCAAGAAAAGGTTTGGAGGCATTAGTTAGCTTGGCGCTACGCGAAAATGCTCGCGAAATGCTGGTGCAAGAAGGTGTATGTACAATAATCGACAACGCTCTTCATAGATTCCTTGCGGAAGAGAAAATGATCGTTTGTGCGGTCAAGGCTCTGCGGGCGCTTTCGTGTGATAGAGAAGGTGCCGAACGAATGGAGGAACTTCGAATGTCCGAGACGGTTGTGGAAGTGATGCACTGTAACATGATGTCAGTGTCTATTCAAAGGGATGGGTGTTCTTTGTTATCGAATCTTGTGGTCGACGCTGATAACCAACAGGTTGCTCAGGTAGACAAGAGTGCGCTATTGGTGATCGAGGCGGCTATGCGGGAGCATCAAGAAGACTCAACTGTCCAGGCTAGCGCTTGCTTTGCTTTGAAGAATCTGTCGTTCGAGCAAAAGAATCTCAGAATGATATCGAAGAGTGAGTCGGTGTTAGAGCTACTAATGAAAGCACAAGAATTTGCAAGCGCCAGGAAGATGCCATGCTCCTAATCGAGCGAATACAAATATGTTCGGCCGAAGACCAATCGTTGGAAGATCAAGTTTGCGAATCGCTTCATCTGTTGGTAGAGGCGCGGAGTGGTCAGCCTGAAGTAGTAGATGACCTAATGGAAACTATCGAAGCCTATGAGTGGTCAGAACGCATCACTTTCACTTGCATCGACATATTAGCTGCGATGGTCACCGAATCTGAACAGTACAGGAGGAAGCTTTCAGGAAAACAGCAAATGGAACGCCTTGAAATGTGCGCCAGATCTTCCACCTTTAGTGATGCTCTTCTTCAGGAAACGCACCATTTGATAGGACTTGTTCGAGAGAGCTCGTAAGGATCTCTGTATCAGAATAGGTTTTGAAAGTATCTCTAGCGATTCATAGACAACGCTCGGCAAACGAACGGGTGATTGATTTTGTAGCTAAAATTAGATTGTTGAAGTGCACGAACTTAAATTATTTTGTTTCAAAATAGCAACATCCTGTCTGTTGATGGCTTATTGCAAAGAGGACAAACCGAAATGTGTTTATTCTTGGAGGAGCATTTCCTACAAATTGCGAGATGTCTGCAAGGAACCATAAGAACTTCCCTGCCATTAGTATCACAAATAAGACAGCACATTTTCTTCTCTGCGGCGTCAAACATGTCTCTCCATTGACTTCGGAACTCTCGATTGCTTGGGGTCTGGGTTTTCTGGACACCCCGCAACATGAATTTGGCGTTTCGGCGTTTGATTTCGTCCCTACTCACAACATCAACAAACGGCATACCAATACGTGGCGAGGGTTTTGACATGGGAGAGCGTTCTTGTTTCGATATTCGAACGGGTTTTGAAACGTTAACAGCAGACGTTTTGTCGTCCGGCTCACTGTAATCTGGACGTATCCTCCAACGCATTGCTTTCTTGTCGAAATACATTTCATTTACCAGAGCCTGGCTCGACACAGAGACGTCGCTTTGATTACTTGTGGGCTTAGCGGAGGTTTCGATTATTTGTGCTCCGTCGCCCGCGATCGCTTGTGGAGCCTTTTCATCAACAATGGGAGGAATCTGCGTCTGCGTCGAATGCTCATAATCGTCTGCACGAGATTCGGACGTGCTTTTAGGTTGCCCAGTTGCTTGTATCTCAGCATTTACGGGCAGGACTTCTGATGAACTGACTCTCGAGTCAATCGTTTCTGGTTTGACTGACTGTTTCCGTTTGATTCCCACAGCGGTTATGTTTCGAGTCCAACTTATGCTTGTATCATGTGGCGCCGTTGATGGGTCAGATGTCGAAACTTCTCTATCCTGTTCTGAGGTACATTCTTCGTCACCTTCGAGAATGGAGAACGTAGTGCTTACGTCCATTGTCCGCGCACTGTTTGAAAGGCTACCGTCAGCATTTCCGCGAGAAAGGTCTGATTGACAAAGCTCGTTCAACGAGCCCCCAGCAGAGTTCGAGAATGAAGTGTTATCTATATCAGTCGCCATCATACTCGATCGATCCGTGCTGGCTTCAGCACACAGCGAACTATCTGCTAAGAACGACAAAGTAGAGGGTGTATTGGAAAACACCGACACTTCTTCTTTGTCTTTTGCTAGTCGCGACTTTGACGTTGATAAATATGCTGCAATACCAGGCAATTTGGGCTGGCTGTCTCCGCTACGGACCCGGGACAAGCTCACCCGAACAGGCTTCTGTTCATTTCTTTGGGGACTCGCAAATGCAATACCGCTGCCCTCCTCAGAATCATGTAAAGTTCCAAGTAGATAGTTCCTCGTTTCGCCTTGGATTTCCTCAAGACTGCCTTCAGTTGCGTCTTGGAACGAGACGCCACTAGATTCGGAGATCGAGTTGTTCATATGCCCAAGCGCATTGTACTGAGAAAACTGATCCGATGTCCATAACTGTTCCTTTTTCTCCTGGAGCTTATTTTTTGCTTCCGTGTCAATGGAGCGGTAACTGCTGCTCACTGAACCTGAAGAAATTTGCAGAGACTTGTGCGCATCTGCGCCTATTGTTGGCTTTCCATGAGCTGAAAAACTTAGTTCCGACGCGTTTGTTTTTTGCTTAGCTTCACCGAGGGCTTCACGTCACGGTCATTTCGTGTCTGAAAGCGCGGCTGACGCCTCACAATAAACATGACAACCGGGTCTTCCTCTTCCGCGTTCTCAGTCAATGATGCTTCTGCATTGCTCATGCTGCCCGAAGTTCGGTATCCTCATCATCCGAACTCACATAGTGCGGACCGTGCGCGTGTGATATCTTGTCATCAGGCATATAATCGTCAGCAAACTCCGCCGTACTTGTTGATTCGTTTGCGGGTAAGGACAAAGTTGAACGATCGCTGTCACCAAAATCCGAATGCGACCCTTCCTGGTATCTCTCATTGCTCTTGGCAGAATCCAGTCCCATCAAGCGCCGCTGACTGGCGGTTCTCTGAGCATATTCACCGGGACCAGTATGCAGTGAACTTGACATCACCGACAAAACATCGACATTCGAGAGTACTGACGTGTCGCATTCAAAGACATCGGGTTTTTCTTGATACGACTTGTTTCGCGTAAGGTGTCTCATCAGCGATTGTGTTCGACGTTGTAGAATGGAGGATGTATCATCTACTGATTGTGTTGCTGTTGTCATGCTTCCATCTCCGTCGTAAGAAAATTCAGTGCCGTCCGCAAAAGTATCATTCTCAGAAGTATCACAATCGCTCTTTTCGTCAACTCTACGGCCTGAGATTTTCGATCCAGCTCGTCCCTGTGCAATCTTTGGTGCTTCGTGTTCAACCTCATGCTCCACGTTTATACCAACATTTGTTATAATAGCCGTGAAGATCGAGGCGCTTTTCCGAACCATTTCAAATGTTGTGTCCAAAACGGTCCTTTGATGATTTTTTTGAACTCGTCGAACTTGCTTCGACTGATGAAAGGGTGTCAGCGCTTTCCATGCGGATTCCTCATACTGATTTCTAGCAACGCATTGAAAGTAACGTTTCAAATCAAGTGAAAACTCTTGTCGATTGCCACCAATTGGAAGGGATAGACATGGGTACCAGGGTCTTTTCGAATACGCTTTCGGGGTAAATATTAACCAACTCCCGGAGGCTGTTCCAGTTCTTCCCGCTACGTATCGCTATGTGAAGCGGAAGAAAGCCCTCTGATTTCTGTCGAACTGCTGCAGGATACGCGGCACTGACAAGCTCTAGCGAATGCCTTTCACAGCTTTCGAAGCTCCTTGGAGCGTATTCAGTCGTCCATGCTGCAATGTGCACAGGAAGCAATGAAGTGCCGGGTAAAACATCGCAGAAGATTGCGGATAAAGTCTCAAAAGAAGGGACACAATTTGCGGAGGCGTGTCACAATTTAATAAGGCTGCGTGCAAAGGTATTGGTCGTCCTCGTCCGGGATCGCAAGCTTTCGATCATCATTCACAAGCTTGTTTGGACAGCAATGTCGAATCCAATGTTTCGTTGTGTTCCACCAAGAATCAAATGCTGCTGATAGATCATTAGCGGGGACGACGCCATCGAGAGCACTTCGCAAAGGAAAAGTTCGGTTCGTTTTCAACCCATATCCCGTTTTCTTTTTCCTCGTATACCCAAGAAATGAAATGGGTTGAGACCATCCCCATTTGATGGCTATATCGTGCATCCACCACTAGGCGCTTTCGCGAAATATGTAAACGTTCCACAACGGCTGGTTCCAACCGTAGCAATTGATAAATACTTTCAAACAAACCCAGTTCTTCTTCTTCTGTAGCTTGCTGAATAGCACTCGCCTTGTCCAAATCAGACATATTGGTCCATTCCGCGTAGGAGTATTTGTTTCTGGCAATACAAGTCAATCTGAAATGACCCAGTTTCTGACGCACAGCGGCTGCCTGGAGAAAGGGAAAGAGGCCCGTTTCAGAGTCGCGTTGAAGGAGAAATTCAGGCCTCGAAGTAACTAAACATTTGTAATCGGAATATACTCTTCCCGAGCCGATCGCGGCGTGGAGTGGTAGTCGGAGCTCGTGCCGCCTACTCATCAATCGCTTTTCGTGAGCAAGGACAATTTCAAGAATGCTTTCTCTACCGCACATATCGACTTCGTACTTGCGGGAATGTATTCAGGCCTCGAAGCGGCAATATAGAGAGGATGTGCCAGTGTTTCTTGGTCAAGTAATTGTATTGACTGAGGATACAGAGCCAAAAGCATTCGCACAACCAACGGAGGCGTGTCAATGTTTTTCAATGCGGCATGTAACAGCTGCGATTTTGGGAATTTGTCCGGGCTATTGGCCCCGTGCTAAACGCTATCAGAAATTCAATCTTTCTCCACCAGTCAAGAAACGCAGGATCATCATCTCTCAGAAACTCGTCTTCTATGGCCTCCAGCAAAGTAGAGTAGAACGCCCCGAAACACTCCATTCGTGAGTCTTTCGATTTTGCCGGAAACATCCCGAAATGAATTGCGATGAAATCAGACCCATCCCCGTCTCATCACGGACCTTGTGCACATCTTTCGGACACTGCGAGACCAAGCTCATTAAAATGGTCAGTGGATAATGCCGCGCAATGCACGAATACAGTGTCGACCCAGCAAACGCTGTTGCCCTGTTGGCATGCGACAAGAGAACGACCGAAGCTCCTATCAGTAAGGATATGACCGCCGGCGGGGCGGCATAAATCAACGCATCCACCAACATTGGTTTTTTCCCTCCCACCGACAAGCTTGTTTGCGGATAAGTCGCCGACGAAAGAAGCAACCAGTGCACAATTCCCCAGCGTTCTCCTTGTTCCTCTTGCCAGCGAGCATCGTCGGATTGATCTGCCACGGGCATCCAAAAGAGGAAGGGCTTCACTTAAATTCGTTTCACGACGGGCTCCGTCAAGCGCATATGCCAGGGCGACATGCCTTTGGTATCCTGAGCCGAAAGGGCACCCGGGAATGTATCAATTAACTCGGCAATGACTTTAATGTGTTGTTTATGTACCACGGCAAAATGCAGAGGGAATCGTCCTCGTCCATTTGCAACAGCGACCGCTTTCGGTTCGACTCGAATCATGGACACTATAACATCCGTGGGTGTCCTCCTGCTCGTTAACGCTACATGAAGAGGAGTTCTACCGTCTTCGTCAAGTGTCAGCAGTCCTGTGCTGTCTCTGGAGCTGTCAATGAAGCTAAGTCCGGATATTCGACTCCAAAACCTCCCTTTGACCCGCTTTTGTTGTTATTTTCTCCGCCGTCATTGCGACCACTTTCCGACGGAGCCGCTTTCTTTGCTGACGATTGTAAACTCAAATGCCCTCGAATCGTTTCGAAACGCCCTGCTTTTACAGCATACGAAATGTCTTTGTGCCAATCAATGGTTGTCGTCGTCGTTGTGCTAAAGGAAACGGCACGTCGTCGTTCGGACGTCGGAGAAATCAAATCGCTGGCAGCATTCTTCTCATCACTCGACGCAGTTTGACCTGCTGATAATGATTTCATCGTCTTTCAGGAAGCATTGATTTTACTATTCTTCTTTGCTGGCTGTAGGACGGTGCAGACATGCAGTAAAGTAAGAAGATGATGACAATAATGAAAGCTTTGCACGCTCTCTCTCTCTCTCTATAAAATCGGTCGCTCGTTCGCGCCTTATGGCGTTCCTGTTGGGGCGCCGAGCAAGACCGGACCGCGCCATTTTCTCATCTTCATTGCTTCATTGCATTGGACTTCATTCATGGCAATTTTGCTGTATAGTCTAATAAGTGCAGTACTTTCGGAACTTACATAAAGGCAAACGAAAACGCAGTTTCTTTCGTTAAAGTGCATGTAGAAGTACGGCGACAGGAGTAGTACTCTCCACTATCTTTCAAATAAGGCCAGTCACAGGGAACAGGGCAATATTGTACTGATAGGTTCGATGCACTGTCATAAGTCATTCTGCTGTCAATCTCAGGTACAATATGATTTACAGTAGAGTTAGGATTATGACCCGTGACCATGACCGGCAAAACAACGCGCAATTCCGCAATTATGGCTCCTCATTATTTTGTTGTTGTTGCCTTCATCCTGTCCTTGATCCTTCCACCGGGAACGAAGTTACACGCCCATAATTCATTAATTCAGCTTGCATTTCAATAGCAAAAGGAGTCTGACCGTCCAGTACCGCCGTTGAACCTATTTCACGAACAAACTCTTCGTGGGAATGAAGTAGCGAAACTTCGTATAGATTCAACTGATGCAGATCCACGTGAAGTTGTTTACCGCCGTCTCGGACCAATGTGTTGGCTCGCTCTTTGTCGTCTTTACGAAGTTGGCGCATTTCTGCTGGCGATAAGGGAAAGTACGGTTCAACAATGGCCGAATCGACCTTGAACGTAATCGGTGTGTCGGTGTCTACGGTACCCCTAAATTTACCTGTCATTGCATACTCGTACTGACAACCCAGTTCAAAGTGAGGAAAAGGCGGAATGCATGGTTGCACTTTCAATCATTTAGTGTACTTACCTTCTTGTCGTCTCCCGTGGCGCGCTTCTTTCGTTTCTCAATGTTAAAGTATTCCTTGGCGCCTACTTGCTGCAATTGGACTCGCCAGGTCACTCCACAAGCTTGCTGATACGCATCTGGATCGCGGATCGCTAGGTTGACGATTTCTAGTAGTTGAGCATATGGCAGTGTCTCCTTCGTTTCTGGACGAGTGTCCATAGCAGCAGCGGCATTACCATAGTCGAAATTACCGTCAATCATTTGAATATCGGACGGCGAGTCGACCGAATCTGTCAGATCCACAACAGCGGCAGAGTTGTTCGAGTTTGTCGCAGCACTGCCAGTTTTCGTTAGTATGGGTAATGTGTTGGTACTTCTGGGAGCTCGTTCCAAGGGATTGTTTGAATTGCTGGCATATGGATTTCTAGGTTGCGACATTCCATTTTCGCGATTCAAATACGAAGTAGATGTTTGCGGAGCGTTAGCCGCAGCAGGAACAGGCGGACGTGCTATTTGTACAGGCTGTGGAACAGCTGGACACGTAGTTCGGGAAGTTGGGAGCGACGAAGTTAGAATCGTTGTGCCAATTCGCAATTGATTGTTGGGTTGAGATCTATTGGGTTGAATTGGCTGTGGCGGATCCACGACAACAGTATTCGGCGCAAGAGGAGCGGGAGCCGGAAGATCTCGACTTTCATACTCGGCTTCATCTGAAATGACAAACGCAAAAGATGTAAGAACAGAAGCGACAAATTTTTCACAACGAAACAAGATAGTGCCTTACCTTGAGGCTCTCCGTCTTCACCGAGTGGCTGTTGATTGTTCCAAATAAGAGCTTTGATCGTCGGATCTATTCCTACTCCAGCAACCCGCTTGGCTTGCTCAATAGCTGCCTTTTGAATCTGAACCAGCGATTCCACTTCTCCTCCCAAGACAAAGGTTGTTTTACTATTCCACAAAGCCATACCGTGCCGTAGTTGAATGGGTCCTGTCAAAATCACTTTGCAGCCTGCCCTCGATTGAACTGACAGAGATGGTATAGGTGACGTTTCAGTGGCCACCAGTATTTCATTATTGTCATAGCCGTCCGAATAAACAATTTTGAGGCATCGTTTTTGTTGATTGCCTACGGGCGTAGGAGACGCATTCGAGGCAGGACCGTGTTCGTAGCGCGCTTGTGCATTTACACTCACATCCAATATCTCTTCCAGCTGTACTAAGAGTCGAAATGAGGCAGGAAGCAAAGCTTTATACTGATGCGCTTCTTGCATAGACTGCGCTTGCGCCTGCCGCAGTGCAGTTGCGCCTTGTGAAAAGGACCATAATTTTCTTGATGATCACTTTCCGCGAGCTCTCGCACAACATCTCTGAGATCGTGGTATATGATTTGTTGTAAAAAAGCGTCGGAACTATGACCTTGCCCGCTGAGCTGTAAAGCTGCATGGCAATCTTCGAACCAATGCGAGGAAGGGCTCACACCAGCAACCTCGAGTAATTGTTGTCGAGTGATTGACGCATCTAGCATTGTTGTTATCCTTTTCGAAGCCACACTGGGAGGAGAGTATTAATCAGGAATGAATGAATGATTGTAATATGTAATAGTTAATATTCTAACAGAGTCAAAATGCATTTGTTTCGCAGAGCGCGTTTTTCCTTGTCATCTTTTCTCATCGTCAAGCTCACCCGTTTCCTCAGCTTTGTTTTGTGTTTCTGTCGTAACGGCACCAATCTTTGAGGTCACCGAACGAAGGATCTAAGGCTTTGTAAGAAAAGTCGTCTTATCTTTCTCACAAAGTATTGACAACACACAAACTCCCCGAACATTTCGCGAATATCTGATGACTCTTTCGCGAGAAAGATATTCTATTTCATTAAGAGACGTGTCTTCAAACAACGGAGAGTCGTGGTGCCATCAAACGCGCGAGGAAAACGCAACCGAAGAATAACAGAATAAGAACAGCACGAGGACTGAAACCTGTACTTTTGCTAATCGTTATTTCATTTGAAGTACAGTCCTACACTCGTTTCACAAGTCAACGCGTGCCCCAAATTCGTTTACCAGGTGCGAATGACTTTTCCTTGGCCTTGCTGGACACACGAACATTACCGTCGGTAGCGAACTTGTTGGTAGCAAATGCTGTGCAACCAGCAACAGCTCCACCGAGAATCACAATAATGGGATAAGTCGAAGGATCACTCAACCATGTCTTTTGGAAAGACTCGGCTTGGGGCATCGAGCTCTGCATGCGCTGTTGCACGGCAGCGCGGGCACTGGAAGTTCAGAAGAAAGAAACAAACAGTGAGTCAAGTGAAGTATTGGTGGTAATGTAGAATTCCCGTGATGGGTTATTTGTTCTTTGCAGCAGAAGAAAACGGCGCAGCAGCAGCGACCATTCCCTCCGTCGTTCTGCAAGAATTAACAGACGACGGTGCGCAGACTTTACAAGATAAATACTCGACTTACCGAGGAAGAGCGGTAGTTGTGGCACGGGTCAAGGCGTTCATGGTGAAATATTATAGATGACCTTGGTTGCTGTATTCTTTTGAATGGCAATGAAAACTGCGGAACTTTCGAAAGCACGACAAGCGCAAAAGCAGATGCCGACGCACCACCAAGACTTTTTGACGGGTCTACGTCTACGTGGTCACCAAACGATTGAAGCGAAAGCGAAAATGCTGACGTCTGACGTTGCGGTTTCGGAGCGAAATTTTTAGCACACTATAGCTTTCAATGTACTTCGTCTCACGTCACACGCTCGTTCGGAAATTATGCCTTGATTGCCTTTCGCGGTACGACAATGACGAGGAGAGCGTTCGAACGAAGAGACGAGCGACGAGCGGACGTGCGAAGGACAACGGACAACGAACCTTTTGCCCTTTCCGTTTTGTGATGTTCATTCATGTTCATGTTCATGTTCATCTCCATCACAATCAACTCAATCCTTCTATCGGATCTGTATTACTTGCTGGATAAAACATGCCCCTTCTATCACTACAGTAAGTGGAAATTTTGGCCGCCTCTGGGGACGAGGACACGAAATTTTCGAGCCGCATTATCGTCGCATCCTCTCCGTCGCGGGCAAAGGCGCAACGGCTTATTTGCAAAATCTGGTCACGTCCGATTTGAACTCCGCACCCACACCCCGCGCCCCGAGAAAAAGGCACACTGCGTCCCGGTATCCCGCGTCATATGCAGCCGGAAACGGATCCCGATGTGCAATTTACAGATCAGCTCCGCGCAACCTGCTTTCTCGATAACAAAGGTCGTATTGTCACGGATTCATTGTTGTGGAAGTTGAATGAAGAGCAATATTACGTCGAAGTCAGCAATGAAACGGTACACGAATTGATGGAGCACATGAAACTTTTCAAAATGCGAAGAACCAAGGTGGAAATTACGGATCGCACTGAAGACATGGCAGCGGCTGTCGTTTACGGAACATTGAATACGAATGGTACACCGGGCGGCTTCTTGGCAGGATTAGATCCTCGTCATCCGAGTTTGGGAATGCGAGTATTGCAGCTTCCGGAAGATCAACGCGACCGTGCGATATCCGTGCAACAATTTTCAGACGCCCTTGCTGGTACTATGTTTCCTTCCATGCCGGGAAATTACGAATTGGTGCGCCGTTTGGCGGGTGTCGCCGAAGGATCGGAACTCAAGGGTCTGGTGGCGCTCGAATCCAACCAAGAGCACTTGAATGCAGTGAGTTTTGACAAGGGCTGCTATCTTGGTCAGGAATTGACGGCTCGAGTTCATCACACGGGAGTTTTGCGCAAACGCATCATGCCCATCATGCTGCTGGATCCTTTGACGGACGTTCCATCCCCTTGGCGAGTCGCGGCTAATTTGCAGGAGGGTAGAGAACGGAGCAAATTTACAGCTGAAGAACTACAATTTTACCGACTCGTCTACCTCGGCTTTCTGTACTGACGGCTGGGAATTTGGTGGCAATCTCTACTGGCGCCATTGAGCCATCTACAGACGCAGTGGACGAAGAAGCGGCAAAGGAACTAAAATTGGCGCTTGAAAAATCACGAAAGCGAGTGGACGAGATTGAAGAAGACTGTGTAGCGGGTACCAAACTTGTGGACACGGCTACCGACAAGACGATTGGAAAAAATAATAAGCGGTCCAGTCAAGGGAACGAATGTTGTTTTGGCTCTTATGCGTCTGGAAGCTGTAGGCTTACTGGAGGGTGGTAAGTGGTCCCATACGAACAAGATCAAACTCGGAGAGCGTGAATACAGATATTTACCTTATCTACCATTATGGTGGCCGGAACTGGACGGAACCACTGGCAAAGCAGCTGAAGAACGAGAAGAAACTAGAGAAGACACGGAGATAGTCGAATCAGACTCTAGCTTCAAGATGCCTCGGATTCAAATAGAGCGAATCCCTGCTGAGGAGGATGGATCTTCGCGTTAGCTGTTAGTTTGCAAACAATGACTCGCAAAATATAATAACCACACGCGAAATTTTAACCGTTTTGAGATTTACTATAGCGCACGAAGAAGTCACGCCAAATCTATTCACGTTTTGACACTTAGCGAAGTGGAGTGAAACCGTTAAAAGCACGTATTTTGCATACTACTACGCTCGCTGTGACTCGTGTTTTATGACCGTTGCTCATTGGACACACTGCGACAATTGCTGACATACACCGATCTTCGATTTTCGACCAGGTACCGGTGTACGACTCGAAGAGCGAAAGCCAAAAGAACTTGTTTATGAGAAAGACGGCGATTGAGCCTACAATAAATCCATTCAAAAGACATTACAGACGGCCTTGATAGAGGGATTCGTGTATTTTGATAAGATGGCAGGGATCGAACGCACAGGCAGTAAAGCCGTTCGTTCGCATGTTCCTTATTTACGGTCCAGGATGATGTCGTTGATGACTTTTGTCTCCTTTCATCGGCGTCGGGCTTTCTTTCCAGGAAAAGTTGCGTGCATCGCAGAAAAACGCAGTAATAAGGAGGTCTGATGCACATATGCAAAGTAAATCGACAAATCTCAGGGCCTTGATCGACACAAGGGCGCCAGGTCGAAAAGCAAACCGTCGTGTTTGAGCTCAGAGACACAAGAAACCCAGCAAATACAAGAGACCGACGACTTTTGGCAAATGAGCTTACTCAAGTTGCAGATGTGCTCCTTCAGAATCACAAGGAAATATCGTCAAACGAAAATGAGCGTCACAACGAGGCTGCATCGCGGCGCATCTTTTTTGCTTCGTCACTGATAGCAGTCTCGAGTGTACTGGGAGCGACAGAAGCCGCGAATGCAGCGACTTTGGAGAAGTGGGAAGCCACTCCTGTGAACAAGCGGACGGGAGTCACTGTGTTTGATGTGGAAAAGACGGTTACAATGTCCGTTTTGTTACCTATTTGAGCCGTTTTCTTTGTGTTTCGACAAGGCATGCCAAAAGTGGTGGTACGAGCGGGCTCGAAAATACCCATCACAGCATCAGAAGAAGATGTTAATAAGTTTCGTTTAAATCAATTTGGTGCCTTTTCAGCGAGCGTCGAAGTTGGCTTGCAAGAATATCGTGCCAGGGATGATGGACCGCGCCGCCTCTTGCAATCACTATTAGAACGATACTGTCCAACCACCGAAGCCCTCAGAAAATCAAGAGAAAAAAGACGGCCTATCACCTTTGTCAGAAAAGAGGAGGCTCGAATGGAAAGGGAAGTGAAAGAAGCTCGTCGACAGATTGCGCTCTTATTTGCCTTGATGGAGAAAAACCAACCAGTCGATGAAATTAGCAAACTACTTGCAGCCATTGACAACGGTAGCATTTCTTCGGTCCGCATTTTAAATCCTGGATCTGGTTACGCTCCTGGGTATGGTCCTCCGGAAATACGTTTTCCTCCACCTGATGCTGGTGAATCTTTTCAGACGGCTACAGGACGAGCGGTACTTTCACCAAACGGAAAAATTTTAAGGATCGATGTCGTCAACAGAGGTGCAGGCTATGCCAAGCCTCCCGAAGTGACGATCTCTTCCCCTGCAAGCCTTCGATTTGAAAGCGGAGAAGATGGAGAAGTGGCTGAAGCCAAAGCTTTTCTTTTCGTAGTGGTCCCAACAAAGGCCGCATTGAACGAATCCAGCTATTGAATCCCGGATTAGGGTACACCGAGAGAAATCATTCGCATTCGTATTACTCCTCCAGATACCCCGGTTCAAAATGGTGGAGTGGCTGCGACGGCGACGGCTGTGTTGGAGTACGAAGTTTCGGATATAGTAGTGACAAACAATGGAACCGGATATGCCTGCGAAAAACCGATTGAGATTTATGTCGAGCCACCACCTCTTACAGCGCGTAAATATGAACGATCCACTTATGGCTCGCGTTATTTCGCCAGACCAACCGCTTCCTGCCACCTCAATACCTACAAAAGAAATGAGGGCAAAATGCCGAACCCAAGTGACCCCAATTCGGTTGAATCGATTATTAATTTCGCTGCCAGACGCGGTGGAGGTACAAATGGATGTTTCGGAAGGGCTGCTACGATGATCCAGTTCAAGTCGTCGCTTATCCCGTGGCCGAAAAGATGTGTTCAATGCTTTCCAATCAGAAGACGATTTCGTTCAAGCTAAACAAAAGATTTTGAAAAGTGGATCGGCCATTCCTAACCCAAATGCTGCTGAAATATACAAGCCGCGCACAATCAGGTCCGCTGATAGCAGCTTGGAAGATATCTTACCATCCTTTGGAACTAATTCAAGGTCTACGTCAACGCAAATTCTCCAGCTGCTTCCTGGTGGAGTTGGTCTGGTATTCGACACCGATCTTGGCCGATACACGCTCGCCGTCGATCCGGAATATAGTGATACTGGAAAAAGTTTTGTAAAGGATTCGTTGGTCATTTTGAGCCTGACTTTGGTCCTCGAGGAAGATCACCAATCGAGCGAGATATGCAGCTTGGCGCAGGATCTTTCTTGCGCTTTGTGGTCTCCGGGGCGATCTGCTGTGGAGGAGTCCATCTCGCTCTCACGCCGATTGACGTGGTCAAAACTAAGGTACGTAGTGTTCTAGAGTTATCTGCTTATTATGGGGTCCACCTCACGCTCACACCCATGTCAAGGTCCAAGCGGATCCAGAGAATTACCCAAGTGTCATTGAAGCGTTCAAACGTGTGCTCGCTGACTCTGGTCCCACTGGCTTTTCACCGGGTGGGTTCCAACATTGTTGGGCTTTTTGACTTGGGGTGGCATATCATATTCACTGACCGAATATACAAGGCGCTTCCTATTTGAAGTTGCGGGGTCAGCAAGCGCAGGACTTGAAGTCCCCATCATTTTGACAGCAGCATCGACTGGGGCGTTTCTTGGGTCTTTTGTCATTTCCCCGTTTGAGGCTGTTCGGATCCGATCCGTCTTTCAAAAGACTATGCTCCGAATATTTTAGCAGTTTACAACAGAATGGTGGCTGAAGAAGGGTTCTTCTCTCTTTTCTGCTGTTCCCGTTGTACTTGCGAAAGAAATTCCATTTGCCGCAGCCAAGTTCACTGTTTTGACTTGAGTACAACCTACTTGTACAACGTCTTTCCTGCCGCCAAAGAAGAACTCAATTTGTCCTTGGGTATAAGTTTGGTGGGAGGAATTCTAGGAGGAATTTTGCAGCAATCGTCAGTAATCCTGCCGATGTCACCATAAGTCAAATGAAAAGACAAAGTCGTCGATGAGTCCTTTCGAGGCGGGGCAGCTTGTCCTGGGTCGTGATGGGCCGGCAGGTTTCTTCAGAGGACTGCCTCTACGTCTTGTCTTTTACATGCTCCTTGTGAGTCTTCAATTCCTTATCTATGATGCAGTGAGGATTTCACTCGGTGTCGGAGCTGACGACCTGAAGCAGTACTTGGATGTGCTCGGCAATGCTCTGAGTGAAACAGGAGGTCCTGTATAGAAGCGGATAACATTAGGCGGAGAAGACGGAGTTGAATATCCATCTCCGCTGAACAAACCATTTTGAACACGCACATCACAAATTATACACATGAATCTAGCTCAAGAAGTAGCTGAAGGACCTGGTCAAAATCAATTGCATGGAGGTCCATTGAGGTAACTAGGATACCCCATTCGAGACAACATGAAACAATACGATAAGAACATAATAAGTATATTAGTGGATAGTTCACCTCATGCATGATGCATTGTTTGTTTTTGGATACAAAGGAAAGTGATCTTCCAGAATCGACGTTAGTACTGTTACGCTGTAGTCTAGTCTACTTATTGCAGGAACGGTATTGCTACAAACTTGCTTTCAACCGCACGGACGTGCAGCTCACCAGTCACGAAGGACTTTGCCCTGAGTGAGTGAGTGAGTGAGTGGGACAACTGAATCATATTCAAGAACAATACTATTCTCGAAAATGTCAGGGGACAATTCATATTCTTGTTTAGACGCACCTTGGTCTTGTTCGTAATACGAACATCGGGACAGTATGTCAGCTTGTACGCCATGAAACCTGTCGTCCCACTGGCGGCAATGGACATGATCGCAATCAACGGATACGTCGAAGGGTCACTCAACCAATCCTTTTGAAAGCTCTTCTTGGGCACCGCTGCCGCCGAAGTGCTTTGGGCGCGAGTGGCAACTCTAAAGTAAGGAATAACAACGAAGAATAACAGAGAAAGAGTTCATGAGACATGGTTGAATGTGAAACGACAGCAATGCTGCTAGGCAACAACGACAGGCGTTGAGCTTTTTGTATTTGATGCAGGCAGTTCCTGGATTGAGAGATCGATTGCTTCGGTCGTCGGCGCATCCACTCACCGGGGAGCTACCTTGGCAGCCGTCAATCGAGTAACAGAAAACATAATCGTTTGTTGGTCTATTGGGTAGTTCTACTAGTCGTCGTCGTCGTCGTCGTCGTGGAAAGCACAAGCAGAGCCGAGAGAGTTCCTGCAGTTATTATAAGCAAAAGGAAGAAAAAAAGATCGGGATGGTGTCAACTCATCGACAAGAGTACTGGACCTACGCTGAAAGGCGTAGAAAAACAATCCGCCGGAACAATTGCAGCGCAAACGTATCTTTGGGACGTGATGGGAAAGCAGAGAATCCGGTGCCAGTAGGACGTGATCATGTTAGTCGAGGCAATGCGTTGGGGATAAGGATAAACTCGGTGTGACGTCAGACGTAACCGCAAGAAATTTTCTGCGACAGGAAAACTTCCACGTCATCGATCGCGCGCGGTTGAAGGCAAAAGTGGATGAATGATGAATGGAGCAAAAAATGGAGTCTTGTTGGAACGAGCTCGAAACACTCACATCGACGGTGTTGTTGACTTGCACACCTTTGTGTCAACAATACGGTTCATCTTGACACCTTTTCGTATTAGTTAACACGCGTCAAAACTGACTCTTTCGTGTGCGAAATAGCACCGAAAACTTCAAACATCAAGCATCATACCAGAGTAGACAAAGTGTGCTTCGTAATATTAGTTCCACAACACACGATTGGCAACAATACCAGATTATTCAATTACCATGCCGCGATTCGGAATAGCCACGGCTTTTCTCCTGGGCACTGCCAGTGCCTTTACTGTTGTCCCCACAGTAGCTTTGTATCTCGGTCAACCCTCGCAGTCCCTGCTTCGTCGTCCACTTTGCTGCAAATGAATTTGTTCGATCGATTCACGCGTGTGGCCAAATCAAATCTCAACAATATTCTGAAGAATTTGGAAGATCCCGAAAAGATCATGACACAAGCCGTCGAAGACATGCAGGTGCGTTTATAGCTGCAAATGTAATTCCTATTCTTCGCGTTCAAGAATCATCATCTCACCATTCTTATTCTATTTCACCACCCCAACAGAAAGACTTGGTCAGTGTGCGTCAATCGTACGCCGAAGTCACGGCGACGCAACGTCGTTTAATGAAACAAAAGGAGCAGTGCGACGCAGTAGCGGACGATTGGTACAAGCGGGCGCAACTTGCATTAAAGGCTTCCAACGAAGGCTTGGCCAAGGAGGCCTTGACGAGACGACAGCAACAATTGGACGAGGCGGCTTCGTTGCAGGCGCAGATTGATGCACAAGCCGGTAGCATCGATAAACTCTACGAAGGTATGCAAACGCTAGAAAGTGCCATCTTGGATGCCAAATCAAAGAAAGAGCAAATGGTGGCTCGAGCCCGAACGGCTCAGTCGACACAGAAGGTCAATGACATGTTGACGGGTCTGACTGGATCGACCAGTATGGATGCGTTCAAGCGCATGGAAGAAAAAGTCGAAGCATTGGAAGCATCGGCCGAAATTTCGTCGGAAATGTCCAAGGCACTTCCGGGAAGTAAATCGTCGTTGGAGGATCAATTCAAAATGTTAGAGGCGTCGTCGAGTGTCGACGATGAGTTGAACAAGTTGAAGGGCATGCTCAGTCCTGCCAAGGAATCCTCGAGTTCGTCATCCGCGAAAACGGACGAAAAGGCGGTCGACGATGAATTTGAAAAGCTCAAGAAAGAGGCGGGCCTTTAAAGACACAAAAACAAACAATAAGCTGTCACGAAAATCGTCGAATAAATAATGATAGGATGAAAGGTTATGCAGTAGCATATCATATAAAATTTGTTTTATTTATGTTCAGTTTGTTCCCAATTTTCTTTTATTCTCTCGAATCGTTTTTTCCAATTCCTTGTCTTCGAGCGTAAGAATCCGAAACGTATCGAGTTGATCATCGCCATCTCCCCATTCCTTCAAGAAAAATCCTCCCGTTTCTTGAAACAAAGGCAAAGTCATTGCTTTTGTTTTGTCTTTTCGGCCGTCTCTTCCAAGTCGGTCCATGACAACTGGATATCTTGAAACTGACATTCAAAGGCTTCCACCGCCATGGCGAACGTGTTGACCACATTGTCACAAATGAGCGACACGGTCGCAGGAATTTTCCTACTTGCAAATGAGCCACTCCAGTCGAAGGTAACACAATTTGTCCACTTCCTTTCCATAATTGCGACGTCATGGTGAACAGGTAGGATGTCAGTAGCTCGTAGAGAAGCCGATAGGACGACATACATGTTGTCTTGAAAATCAAAATCGGATCGGGGTTGGATCTGCCATACAGGAGGTAGCTGTTGCTTCGATGATGTTGTTGATGAGCAATTGACAGAGGTAGAGTTGCAAGAGAACTCGGAATCCGCTGCTTCGAGTTGTTGATTCCGATCTTCGACTCGTGCGAGATGATGCAGACTGCCATCCCACCAATCCGAGTAAAATAAATCAAATGAAACGGCGTGAACGTCGATGGAAACGTAATTTTCATTGAACAGAGTGACATGTGTCGGTAATTGCGTCTTCCATTGCCCGTCAATGTATTTTAACCGCGGTAAACTGTCTATTTTAATTTGTAAAACGGAATTCGGGGTTTGAGAAACTTGTCAATGAGCGCTGTGCCCAAGACAGCAGCGCTGATCCAGGAAAGGACGGGTATTGCAGCTACCATTCAAATGAGTTTCGTTTTTGAAGTGTGCAGTATGCAATATTGCCTCCTCAATGATTGTGATTTTCGTGATGCTTTCAAAGGCAATCACAAAACATCACCTTTCACTTTCACGTGGCCGTCCTTCTGCGATCGCCGATTTTGTGTTTTTGGCAGGACGTCTGAATACCACTAACCTTATTTTATTATATATAAGAAATGCTTTCTTCCTCCGTTGTGCCGCTTCCTACCGTACCGTACCCGCTCAGTCGTAAGATCAATGAACTAGAGACCCGCGCATTTTCAAAAGGATAATGAGTCAACTAAACTCTATTACTTTTTATTTTTTAGATCGCTGTATGGAGCAACTAACCATGAAACAAGGTAGTACTAGGCTCCATATGGGCGTTGAATGAAGAAAAGTGTTGCACCACCGAGGCAGCACGCTCCCTACTTTCCAAATCGATTCCCGATAACCCAGAAGCGTAGAAACCAGCGAGTGACGATTTCCACAGCAATCTGCCTCGTAAAGTATGACCTTTGGCTTCGGTGACTTCGACGACCGCATAATCACCTGGCCTTAGCCGACCAGATGGTGTAGGAAGAGCACCGACCAAGTCTTGTCCAACAAACAAGTCATTTTCGGTCCAGCATTGCATGTCCTCCGGAACAGTAAAGACCAGCCTCTTATTTTGATCCGTGCGTCCATGCCAACGCGGATTTCCAGGTTGACTGCGCTTCGATTCGCCTTCTATCAAAACGAGTCGAAGCCGACCGACTTCACGTTCGACATTTTTCGCTTGCACATTTCGATGAAAGACATCAATGATTTCCCGCAGTCTCCGTTGTTTGATTTCCTCCGGAACATTGTCTTGCATAGTCCGATGCGCATGCGTCTTTTCTCGCAGACTATACGCAAACATATAGGCCTGATCGTATCGCACGTGCTCCATCAAAGAGAGCGTATCCGCGTGATCTTCTTCCGTTTCATCACAAAACCCAGCAATGAAATCGGACGAAATGGCCACGTCGGGTATCCTTGCGTGCACATCGTCCATCAACTGCAAGTAAGCCTCGCGTGTATAACCTCGCTTCATGCGCTGGAGCATAGTGGTCGATCCGGACTGCGCCGGCATGTGTAAATGTTGACAAATATTGGGTCGCTCGGCCATGAGAGAAAGCAATTCGGTCGGATAATCTTTGGGATGCGGTGAAGTAAAGCGCACCCGCAGTTCGGGTGAAATGTCGCTGACAGCCGCTAGCAAATCCGCAAAGAAAAATCCTGTATCTTGTCGTCGAATGCGAGATCGGAACCCTTGATTGGACATGCGATAATCACTGGTGGGTCGAGCGAGTCGGGCCGCCTCGCTCGTATCATGATAGGAATTCACGTTTTGTCCCAGTAAGGTGACTTCTTTGACATTTTCTTCGAAATGCAATTGTTGCATCTCCTCCAAAATACTCTGCATGGGTCGACTTTCTCTTGTCCCCTCGTAAACGGTACAATGCAGAAACTACATCGGTTGGCACACCCTCGTTGAATCGAAACAAAAGCACTCACATCACCTTTCGATCTCCGAACCGGTTTAATATCTGCATACGTTTCATCCAAGCTAAGCTGTACATTGAATGCTTGATCTTGTTCCTCCTCCAGCAGAGTCTCCAACAACCGCGGAAGATCTCGGTACGCATCCGGCCCGACCACCAAATCCGCCAAACCATCCCCAACAAATCCTGCTGCAACCGCTCCGCCATGCACCCGAGCACACCAACGACAGCATTGCGATTGTGCGATCCCTTGCGTTGCAAAGCTCTTAGTTGTTTTAATCGATCCCACACTTTGGACTCGGCTCCTTCTCGAATCGCACATGTATTTGTCAACAATACGCCCGCGTCACTTTCGTGCAGTGTCTCTTTCCAACCCGCATTGAATAGCAAACTGCGGACGATATCGGTATCATTGACATTCATTTGACATCCGTATGTTTTAATGTGAAATGTTCCGCGGTGCTGTGATGATTGTAATTGTTGCTGTGATGATTGTTCTTGTTGTGAAGAGGATAATGCATTACTTTCGGAAAGGAAATGTTGCAACATTTTCCCGTCGTTGGGAAGCCGGCGCCGTTCGGTCGAAAAGAAGCATTTTCGGCTGACGAGCCATCGAATTGAAGTCATCTTGTTCATTTTGCTTTTGCTTTTTATTGAGTGTTGTATAGAATACCGTAGTGGAATAGAATACGGTAGGTTAAGCCTCAATTATTACATGAAGAAGAAGAAGAAGAATGGTGTTGGTCGCCTTGAAAAAACTACGGTACCTGGTAGAGGCTCGGAAACGAACGTATTTCGGACCGTCCGTCATGTGTACGTGTCGGACGAGAAGCTCACGTCGATTTTTTCCTCAACCAGCAACAACACAAAAAGCTCCAGCAACAACGGAAGCGTCTCATTCTATTTATTGACTTTATACTGTTCTCTCATTCTTATTATTTACATTCAATTCTTACTTGTTGTTCAGTTATCATGGTCCTCGAAGAAGACGAAACAACGCAGCACTTGGCCAAAGATGGTCTTTACTACAAGACGTACGAAGAAAAACGAGCCGCGAACATTCGCTTCAATCAAGAGCACCTCAAAGCCAAAGGACTCGATCGAGAGAGTTTTTCTGTGTTATTAAAGAAGAACAAATCACCACAACGAATGGCTCGGAAACCTCGCGTCGTCGAGGAAGAACTCGATCATACCATGGTCCGTCGTTCGAGTGCTCGGCAGCGCAAAGCGCCCGTGTCCTTTCAAGTCCTCGAGGACGATACCATTGACCGCACCATTGCTCGGAACAAACCCAAGAAACGAAGAATTGTGAATCACACCGTAGCCCTCACGGACGAAGAGCGACAGAAATTACGAAAAGATGTCGAATGGATGGACGAATTGGAAGAATATCTCAAAACCAAAGAACAACTCAGTCATCAAAACTTGCGGAGTGTCATGCGACAAGTGGAAAAGTTGGTGAGTGGAGATGGTATTACGTATTCGCAGTGGGAAGAAGGACTATTCTTTGCCAAGGGGCTCCGGTGCAATTGTCGGACGATTTCGATGATTTGTACGAGCAGGCTGTTTTGTTTGAGGAGGAGCATGGACGTGACCGTGGAAATGGTGCGTACGCAAAATAGAATGTATATTTGGTGAAACTTCTCGTCCACTCACACGCTTATTCGTTCCAGGCTGGTTGTTGCGCCATCCGATCAAGAAACTACAAAACTTTCAGCGCTATCGACTGGAGACAACAACAACAGCAGCAGAAGGACAGACGCTTCTCTGAGAGACGCGCGACGCACTTTTTTTTATTCCAAAGGATTTTGCAACTTCATCTTGGATAGAGAATGAGACCTCTTTGTGGTGAATACGTCATACACGCGAGCTGACTTGCCTGTTCTTCCTTACGCTCCTTGATTTGGACCGTGTATAACACGGTCATCCATCCGACTATTGCAAACTACATAACAACAAGGCGATGATAATGATAGGAATGAATTTCTCGTCATGCAAGCGTGATTATTATGAAATGATACGATATTATATTATGTGAGTGACTTGACGATGCAACAGATCTCGGGTCAGGGTAATGCAACAGAAGGCTAGCGCTGGGTCAAATTCTACAGCAGATCATGGAATTTGGCGGGAAGAGGCTCCGCGTCAAGCTTGGCGACCATCTCCGCTACAACTTCTCTGCCCTTTGCTTCCCATTCCTTACGGTTCGTTTCGGCGTAGTTCAAGTACTCTTCGCTGGAAACACCAAAGACGCCGCATTCCTTCAACTTTCTCGCCAAAGGGATGATGTAAAAGTCGAAAAGCCCTTCTCGCCCTCATACCACAAATCGGCAGGGTTTGTTTTCGTGCGGCCTTGACGGTACGCCTTCATCATTTCTTCGAACAAGCGGGCGTTCCATTTGCGGTAGATGTGCCAATGCTGCATCGTGTGCGAAACATCGGACGCTTGGATGACGTGTTCGAGAACGATGGTCGCTTTGCGGTTGACATTCTGCTCCAAATCTTCTTCGCTGATGTTAATCTCCATGGTGCTTCCGCTGTAACTACCGCTAGTCTCCGCAAACGCCTTTGCCCAGCGGTCCTTGCGTGCCTGGCTCAGCGACTTGTCCATAACGTCGGTGGCCATGACCAAGTTGACGATGAGCTGACGGAAGTGATGATACTCAGCCGGGGTCGTGTAGATGCAGTTACGGAAGTCGACGAACGAATCGTCCATGAGAAGGGACCAGGCAATGTCAACGGAATTTTGCTCGGCGACGCTCTTGTTGTTGTAGACGGCCGCAATGGGACTGTCCTCGTTGATCAGCGTGGCATTCGTGACTCCCTGGTGGTCGACGTCGTGAATCAGTGCAGCGAATACGGCAGCGAAGTGTGTCACCGGGTCCGAAGTGATACCGTACGTGTGATCGTGGAGGTTCGGTTGTCTCCGGAGACTTCGGGGGCAACGATGCGGGAGAATAGCTTTGTGACTGACATAATGACGTGACTGACGTGCTCGAAGTTGTGGAACGAATTGCCGCGGTAGAGCGTAGCGATCGCGTGGACGTAGGCTTCGAGCTGCTCGGCTGTCTTCTGGTCCAACGTGACGGGGCAGCGCAGCCTGACGGGCCGTGGCCTCGGCATCGAACTTAGGCAGGGCCAAGACTTCTGTGATTTCTTCGAACACGCGGCCGATGGGCGAGTTCTTTTCCAGCTGGCGAACGGCTTCGAGATCGGGGTCACATTCAGTGCTTGTCGTCGCTGCATGACATCCCGGAGCATTTTGCCGATCACTTCCGCGTTCCACTTGACCAATCGTTGTGCCTTTTCTGTGAGGGCGCTTGTCTCTGCAAGCGCATCGTCGCCAATGAAATTGAGATCGGCGTTCACACTGTCGATGCCATCCTCGTCACCGTCGCTAGATGCGACGCCCGATGACGTCGACTTTGGTCCCTCCGCTTTGACGAGCCAGTACGTGGTCAATTCACCTTTACCTTTGGCGTTGACCTTGTCTTCGCGCAGTTTAGTCCAATGGCCTTTTCCGAATGCTTGCAAGATGTTTGCCGTCGTTTCGGAAATGTGGATCATGTTTTTCTTTCCGGTTGTTTCGATGCGAGCGGTGGTGTTCATGGTGTCCCCGAAGAGCTGGAATCGGGCCTTATCGCCTCGGAGAACGCCGCCCTGTGATAATGAGAGCCAAGAGTCTGTGAGCGACAAATTGATAATAGTGATGTATATGATTTGCGATGCTTGTACTCCGCTTACCGTAACTGGCCCGCTGTGCAGTCCGATTCTCAATCCCAGCTCTCCAGTGTCGGGTCCCAATGTAATCTCGAGTTCGGTCATCAGTGACATCATGCATGCACGGCAATCTCTGGCGAAGCGTGCCATTGCAACGGCATGGTCACGTCGAGGGTCGGGAAGACCACAGGCCGCCACGTAGCAGTCACCCACTGTCTCGACCTTGAAGACGCGTCTCTTTTGGCAATGATGTCGAACTCCGAGTAGATATTCTCGAGGAGTAGGAACACTTGCGCGGGCTCTCTCATGGAACTCGAGGCTGTGAAGCCCACGAGATCCGCGAACTACAATCATCAAGTGAAGGGCGTTGCAAAATGAGTTGATCGGAACAGGAATAGGCTCCTGTACAAAGCTATATGTCATGTACTTACCATGATTGTCGTGGACGGAAAGAGGTCCGCAATGGGAGGCACATTCTTGTATGCATGATCGTTCCTGTCACCTGTTTCAGAGCTGCTCAATGTTTCTTTGAGCCGGTCTTTCATGCTAACATGGTATGCTGCCTTTCCTTTCAATTTACCGGCCTTTTCCATCTGCTCCGCCTCCTCTTTCGCCTCAGCCATGATGCGGTCTTGAACATTTTAGGAAAGAGTGACTTGACGATGTTGTTGGTGCGCTTGGCGATGCTAGCGATGCGACGCTGGCGCCGTTCCACGGCCACATCATAGCAGTAGAAAATACCTGTGGTGAATAAGAAAACGCCCAGAATTGCAGACGCGAATAGTAAGGGGTTGCTCGTCGTGTACAAATCCTTGAGGTCGTCCGTGGGGTAAACGTCAACCACATAGTAGCAATGGTCGGCCGACGTGTCTGCTACATCGTAGCGAGCGGATCCGGCGAAATCTGTTTCCTTGTGCAAGTAGTTGTACTTGGAGTCGTGCATGTTTCCATTCCCGACAACAGTGGCGTCATGTCCGTCAATTCGATACGTGACGACGGATCCGCAGTGATCATTTACTTCGACGAGGAATCCGTGAAGCTCAGCAGGGATCACGTTCTTGAAATACCGCTCCCATTGCAATACTGCAAAGACGAGACCGCCGTGCTCGTATTCGGCTGAGTTGATGTCAGTTGTCATGTTCTTGGGGACGTCTTGCATGACGATGGAGCGGGGATGCCACTCGAGCTGCTCGGTCGAATGGGTCGCCTCCAACAAGTACTCAACGTCGACGATGCCCGAGACGACAGGATGCGATACCTCGAGAACACCAATCGCTAGCTGGCGGAACCAGGGAAAGTGGCCATGTCGAGCAGCATGATTTCGAGATCGTTTGCCTGCGGTGCTACTTGCCACAATGGTGCGTAGGTATCTTGGCTTGATTCTTCTCTCACTTCACCGTCCATGACGCTATGGATTTCGCTGGGAATCTGTCCTCGTGGTGCTTGGGCCATTCGTTCGTGGCGTACATTTCGAACGAGGCTTTTGCGCATCAGCAATAATGGGAATAAACCCAAACAGCTCAGATCCTGTCAGGCGGACAGCGTCACTGAGACGTTCTTGGAAGTGTGGGAGGGTTACATTGGGCCATGCGCCGTGGATATCTGCTGTGCTCGAATGAGACGATATAGCGACGGCTAGGTTATGAACTTGACCAATGGTGTTCTTGACGTTTGCTTCGGATCGGTCGATGATTTCCAAGGCCAAATTGAGAAACTGAGGCAAAGACGGAGTGAGACGAGCGATTTTGTTTGTGCAATTCTTGGATCCATTGCTTTGCGTACCTCTTTTCGAAGTCACTCTGTTCTTTGTTCTTGGCAAAGAAGAACGCTGCCACGGATATCGCCACGCCAGTAAAAGAAGGCTTACGTAGACGATAAGCTTGGTTCTGTTGACAACTTTGTCTCGTCCTTGGTGAAACTTCCGTTCGAAGTAGATCCATCTGATCGCGTATTCGTGTTGGATTGCGATGGATCGGTAGTGCTTTCGCAATCATGTTTCGAAGAATGAGACTGAGACGACTCGGAAGCTTCGATTCGTATGTTATGCGGAGGCATGTTTCGTGTTTGTAATTGGGGAGCGCTATTTTTATGAAGAGTTTTGATTTTGATGTTTTGATGTTTCGTTGGCATTTGGCATTTGGCTTTGTTCGACGGAGAGGCGAATCTAGCTTGAAGCTTGACACTTGTTCTGTGCTTTCTACCGAGCACGTTTTCGGATTTTGGATACGAACTACGAACAAGTACAACTCGGAAATGGGACACAGTAAACAGTGGAAACAGTAAAATAAGAGATTCTCCGGCGTTTTTGAACTAACGTTTCCGTTTTCCGTACACCTTATCGCTTATCGCGTTATCGGTTATCGCCTATCGCGCTCGCTTTGTGTACTTCTGTATCAGCTACGCTGTAAATCTGTGAAACACTTCACACATCAGACATCGTCACACATCATCTGCTTGTTTCACAAAGGGAAGTTTGATGTCTGAGTCTGATTTTGAATTTTGAATGTTTGACTGAAAAATCAATACGGAGTATAAAACATGAAACGATAAAGATAAAGGACTTAACTGGTATCTCATAGGACGTGGAATGTGGAATGTGGATGTTAGATGTTAGCAACTTCGTAGAAGGTAGAAGCTAGAAGCTCTCTAGAAGCTCTCTAGACTAGAGACTCTAGAGTCTCTAGCTAGAGAGAAGAGAGATCAGATCTCACGATCTATGATCTATGACCAAACTGGAGTCGTGAACAAGTAGCATTTCAGCAATCAACGAATTACTGATCTTATTGCTATATCGTTTCTGATGAACAATAGTCCAAAAAGTAAAGAATGCGAAAACAGGAAACCCAGAGAATTTGAGAGAACAACACGGACAGCATCCAAAAAAAATGGACGTGCCATGGGCAGACCGCGCGTGAATCGAAAGTGCATCCTCGATCGAGTCCTGCACCTTGCGAAAAGAGTGCAGGCGTGCAAAGTGCGCGTTGGGTAGATTTCTCTTATTTCAAAAGGGTTGACAGGCGCGTAAACACAAGCCTGACTTCCCACCAAAACAAAGGAGCAGCAGCCAGAGGCGCGAAAGCGAAACGACATGAAGATCTCATTGCGCTATAACAAGCAACAATACCGCTGTATCCTTGTACTTTAGATCGAGCGCTTCAAAAGGTAATTGATAGCCGTAGAAAAGAAAGGAATACTGCAAATCGAAAGAAACTTCGTTGCTTAGCAAATCAGAAAAAAAGACAGAACATGTCCCAATCTCCAAGCTCGACAGTGGCATTGGTGCTTTCCAAGCCCACAGGAGCACACAATTCAGATCCTTTTACAGCCAGCGCGTTCAAGTTGTTCTTTGCGTGCTAAACTCGAAAGTGCTGACGTATTACTCTTACTGGGATCATCCGCGACAAGAATTTCTTCATACGGATGCGTTGCTACTGCGCCTCGCCCCAGTTTCTGTCATTCATGTCGCCGATTTCATGCCCAAAAAACAACACGGTTGTCCCAAAATTACTCAATTGGCTAGATTCGCGTCAAAAGGAATATTCTCTGGTTCAAACAGACGACGAAGCGCCCGCTGAAAACATCATTCAGTATCATTCTTCGTGGTCAGCGTCAGCACATGCCTTGGAGCGCTTGCCCACCGTCTTGAAAGAAATGCTACCGGAAGAGCAGTATCTACAAGTTGCAGGAGATACAGAAGTGAGTGGAAATTCGGCAGTCTCCAAGGGCTTGCTGTTTTTCTTGCAGGCCCACGGATGGTGGGATGAAACGAATGTGGACTTGGAGGCGTTGCAAGCGGGTGTTTTAGAATCGCACTTGTATTTGGACCGCACAGCCGCTCAGGCCATTCATCTTTGGCCTCCGGTAGGGGAGGAGCTGCTGCACATACTGGAGGACTCTCGCACAACAATTCGATTGCCAGTTTGTTGAGTCAACCGTGCCTGACTCCCATGTCGAAGCGTTTGTTAGAAATGTGGCTGCGACAGCCGCTGGTGGACTTGGAAGCCCTTGTTGCCCGACAAGATGCTATTGAATATTGGGTGCATCATTCTGTCGCGTTAGAGTCGGTCCGCTCCGAAGGGTTGCGCTTGTTGAAAGGCCAAGACCTTGGAAAGTTGGCGGCTTCTTTGGCCGAGTATGGACAAGGCAACGAAATGACACTTCCTTTCGTACCAAGGACGCTCTCAAGACATTGTACGAGCTTTATATGATTAGTGCGCAAAGCTACCGCTATTGCTGGAACAACTCGTCAACGAGTGCCCTGACACGTTGCCGCTATTGCTGCAAGACAAAGTCGTGACTCCGTTGCAAGAGGCAGTGGCAGCCCTTTCCAAGTCGGTCGACTTGGCTGCTGCTGTATTGGATTTGGACGCAGCACCGCGTGACTTTTGGTTCAAGCTTCCTATCAAGCCGAGCTTGGTGATATTGCTCGAGAATTGAAGACTGTGCAAGCTGAACTTCAGGCCTGTCATGATGACATGAACGATAAATGGGCGGACATTTCAGGCAACACAGGTGCCGTCCGACTCGAGTCCGATAGTGATAGCTGGCAATTTCGATTGACGGATACGAATGATGCGAAAATTTTACAGCAACGTCTGCCGCAAGTGCAAGTTCACCGGCTGTTGAAGAACGGTGTCTATTTCAGTACGAAGCGGCTTCGCGAATTGGCAGTACAGCAACAAGATTTGCTTGCCGAATACAACCGCCACCAAACACAGATTGCAGCAGACGCACTGCAAGTGGCAGCCACGTACCAGCAAGTTCTGCAGCAAGCGAGCGATGCCACTGCACTCTTGGATGTTCTATGCGCCTTGGCGCATGTCGCTGCCTACAGTCCCCATGGATATTGCCGACCTCAGTTGACGGACGTGGAGGAAGGGGCGGCATCGAATTGAAGTCAGCTCGTCATCCCTGTGTGGAACTTCAAGAAAACGTCGAATTCATCCCTAATGATGTCAACCTCGTGCTCGACAAATCGAACTTTCTTATTGTCACTGGACCGAACAGTAAGTGTCGTTGATTGTTTTGAAAGAGAGACCGAAACCCAAGGCATGCCTAACACGATTTCGATCAATTCCAGTGGGCGGAAAGTCAACTTATATTCGCGCGCTTGGCGCCATTGTGACCATGGCACAAATCGGTTCATTTGTTCCATGTGCGTCGGCCAAGATCAACATTTGTCATCACATTTTGGCTCGCGTGGGAGCGGGAGACTTGCAAGAACGCGGTATATCCACTTTCATGGCTGAAATGCTTGAAGCTTCGTCCATTCTTCGTATTGCTTCCAAACGCAGTCTCATTATCATTGACGAACTTGGCCGCGGCACCAGTACATTCGATGGCTATGGCTTGGCTCGTGCGATCTCCGAGTACTTGATTGATCAGATTGGTTGCATCACTGTGTTTGCAACCCATTTCCACGAGCTGACAGCTTTGGAAGAAAGTCATGCAGTGGTTCAGAACTGCCACGTGACAGCACATAAGGCTCGTCAGGGCCTCACCTTTTGTATCAAGTGAAACCTGGTCCTTGCTTGGAATCATTTGGTATCCAGGTCGCCGAAATGGCCAATGTCCCTGCTGTCGTTATCGAAGATGCCAAGCGCAAGGCTCAGGAGCTGGAGAATTTCGAGTATCGTCCTCGTAAGAGAACTAACGGAGACACGGATAATGCTAACGTCGATAGTACCCTGGGAGGTGAAGACTGCTCGGCAGCCATGGCCTTTTGAATGGGTTCCGTCGACTTTCACCAGAGCTACTGTCTCCCGAAAACGAAATGCCGAGTGAGCAGCGTTACCATGCTATACTGGCACAGCTGGGTCTCGAGCAAGTAAGCTAACGTTTTTCGCTCGACGTAAACAAATGATTGCTAGATTATACGAGAGAGCAAATTCAGAACCCTAGAATGGTAACTCTAGCCTTGATGCTGTTCGTACAGCACTGACGTGTGCGGAAAATATAACTCCCCGTTATCACGAAACACTCTGTTTTACTTTGACAGCGTCTTTCTCTGAACAAACGACCAAGAAACAGCAGAAAACACTATCGTCTATTACAACGGAGCGTTTGAAATTTACAGTGATTCACTCATCTATCTATCAGAAATGCGCGCGTTCGAAACTGCAGCCATTGTAGCGGCTTGCTTCCTAGCACAAGCAACAGGCTTTGCTCACTTATCGACAAGCGCGCTCTCGTCACAACCCTCCACAACATCTCTGTTTTCGACCCCGCCCCCACGCAAAGCCAGACGCGATCTCAAAAGAGAAGGAATCGAGTGAGAGATTTACTCACGGGTCGACCAGAAGACGCTGCGTTTTGGGAAAAGTCCGAAAGCCGTCCCTTGATACCCAGCAACGCCAAGGAAAAGGGCCAAGATTATTGGGTCGACGAAGAAGCTTTGAAACGAGAGCAGGAGCGTGAAGCTGCTCGTATTGCCGCCCGTCAATCAGGCAATCAAGTACCCGACGAAAAGTTATGGGGTGAAATTCTAAGTCCGTATCGTCAGAACTGGATCGGCTTCATTTCTGTGTTTATCATCACCATTGCCTTTATCATCCAAAATTTCCCGAATTAGTCGAGAACCCAATCATTCAGCTTCCCGACCTTTAGAGAAATATGTTTAGTCGGCGGCTTTCGATGTCCTTTGAGGTTAAGAGTGTAAAGGCCTCTAAAATCACAGGATGTAGGGTGCAAAAGCTTGCTTGCGAAAGAGAAGCATATCAGATCAATCAGACCAATAATACGCTAGATAATCAAAATAGTAAATAATCAAAGATTAGATTCTGGAAATTGGGCTTGATTTATCAGGAACGTGGCTACAGCTATGTCAATACACCTTTGGAGACACTAAGAAACCCAATCACTTTTAACATTTTACCGTAAACTTATCAATGATATCAATGACATGCGTAGGCGCTGTTATAGGCTCGATAGCTTTCGGATCATAACGCCGCGAAAAGCTGTCTTGACACTGGGGCGATCTCGTCAGTCGGAAAGAATTTCCGATCGAGAGCGTACTCGGCTTCATTCCAAGTCGACACTGCACAACTTGGAGTCTTTACTAGTAAATACAAGTCATCAGCACTGCCTCCCTTTCCAAACAAAGGTCGTTTTAAAGGAAACTCTGGTAAACTGATCGGCTGATTATTGCTCCATAAGCCGCAATGGACGACTCTACCACTTGACGAAATGTTGATTCCAAATCCACAACGACGCCCTTTCTTCCAGCCTCCTTTGTACAAGCTACTGTCAGCATAGACCATGCCACCGTATCCGTGTCGTTTTCCACGCCAGTAAACACCACTGTAAATGGCACCGTTCGGCCAACATTGTACTCCTGTTCCGTGCTTTCTGCCCTTATACCACTGACCGACATACTTTCGACCGGTGGGATGCTGGTAGCATCCTACTCCATGGTAACGACCTCCACGAAAGTCACCAGTATAGCTTGCACCTGTGCTATGCCAGGTGAGTTTACCTCTTCCATGAACAATATTTGATTCCCAGTCGCCATCATATGTCTTGTCACTCCATACCTGGACACCGTATCCATGGCGTCGTCCAGCTTTGAATTGGCCGCGGTATTTGATTTGTGAACCTTCTTCATTATCAATGCCTCCTTCTTGCTCCACAAGACAGCCAAATCCTTGTTCATAGCCACTTTCATACTCGCCCGAATACACTCGTTTTCCTCCACTCCAAGTGAACACCTCTTCCATGCTTCTTTCCCAACACAGAATTCCCATCAAACGTACTATCATCTGGCTACGAGAAAAGATGCGACCATGCAAATGCCCCGACTGCCATGATCCTGTTACAGTCCTACCATCCGGCCACGCGTGTGTTCCTCTTCCGTGCCTACTGTTCCAGTGCCAAGCACCTCGATACACTTGTCCATCGGGCCATCGATTGTATCCATGACCGTGGCGAATCCATTCCGTCGTTGTCACAATTTTAGCAGTCTGATGTAGTCAAGAATGTTGTGAGAATTTCTGTAACCTTTTAATATGATAGCCGTCTTTTGGGTTCAGCAACTCACCGGTTTGCTCTTTTTTGCCTTTACTACCACCAAATAATCCTCGCTTTGATTTCTTTTCTTCCACTTCTGGTTCTGCTTGACTGCGCTTGAGTAAAACAAGCACTTGTCCTTCATATATCTGACCATCGGGAAAATTGACCGTCTCCCATCGCACCGAACAAAGGGTCGGAAAAGCGGATAGACTAGGCTTCTCGGACGACGGAGAACTCTGTTCGGGTTGACTCATGGATTCGTCTTCCCTCCTTTGAAGAACTCAGACGGATCATGCTTTTCTTCTTCACGCGGATCACGGAACGGATACCATGTTTTCTCACTGCGATCACGATGTTGTCTCAGTTCTGCAAATTCGAATAAACGTTGTTCGAGATCAACCCGCTGGCGACAGAGATCGAGTCGTTTTGTGTCAAATCATTCCAGCGAGAAACAATTTCCCAATGAGGATAAAATGGGCATCAACTTCTGTCGACTTAGCTTCCTCTTCTTCCTCGTCGTCTTCTTCGGAAACAAATGTCTTGTTGCATGTCTTTTCTGCGAAACGACGGGGATTCTGTTTCCGTTGTGTAGACCGTTTTGCCGTATTTTCACTCTCTGCAGTAAACGAATAATCGGCTGATTTTGTCTCTGGTGTACGAAGAGCGGATGACAAGGCCGGATCGCTTTCTGGAGGAGGAGGTTTCTTCCAATTCTCTGTTGCTGCAGTCGAGGCCATGTCGTCTGTTTGCAGCATTTGTCGAATAGACGCGGGCTCCGTTCTTATTAAAAACAACCTCCGACTGTCTTTTCCTTAATCTGAAAGCAACGAAAGGAAATCGCAATTACCACAACAGCAATAAGTGTCTTGAGTGTGTGTGTCAAAAGAAGCAAAGGCGACGTGAACAAAACTGTGAAAACGTGATGAGCGGTGTGAGTGGAGGGAGGAACGAGCGTATTTTTTCTCCAACCGTAGCCCAAATACTTTCGGGCATAGTGTGCCTGGGAGACAGGAATACTTATGCCAATTCGTGAGTGACATTCCTGCGCGGTCGCCACTGTTTGACATGACACTACTTTTTTTTTAGTATGTGACTGGCTCATTCAACGCATGCACACATAGGGCAAGAGTGGAATTTTCGAAAACCATGCTGGCGCGCTGGCAAGATCCACTTTGGTTTGGGTCGGTCGGCAGTCAGACGCGGATTTGGCTTGTCGCAAGAGCAAGAGAATTTTGCTTTTTTGCTTGTCGCAACAACGATAAACACACGAGAGAAGAAGTGTGATGAGAAGCAGCGCAATGCAAAATCTAACAATCTACAACAATACCAAACTAACAAACTAAACAAACAAACAAACAAACAAACAATCGAAAATGAAATATTCCATCATTCTTCCAACCTACAACGAACGCGAGAATTTACCCATTATCTTTATTTACTGCACAAGACACTCTCAGCCAAAAAACATTTCCTTTGAAGTTGTCATTGTCGAAGATGCATCGCCGGACGGTACTTTGGAGGTTGCCAAACAATTGCAATCTTCGTACGGAAAAGAATTTATACAAATTGTGTCGCGATCGGGAAAATTGGGACTCGGAACAGCGTACAGCGCTGGATTAAAAGTAGCCAAGGGAGACCGCATTGTACTCATGGACGCGGATTTGTCGCATCATCCCAGTGCCATTCCGGATATGATACAAGTGATGGATCGAGACAAAGTCGAAATTGTCACCGGAACGCGGTACAGTCGCGGAGGAGGCGTTGCGGGATGGGATTTGAAACGTAAAGTCGCTAGCAAAGGTGCCAACACGCTGGCTACATTTCTTTTGGATGCTGGAGGTGTTTCGGATCTAACTGGGAGCTTTCGACTGTATGAGCGCAAAGCGATTGAGAGTATTCTGCCCAAAGTTACTTCGAGTGGATATGCGTTTCAAATGGAAATTGTTATTTTGGCCAAGAAAGCAGGCTACCGCGTGGGTGAAGTCCCATTACATTTGTCGATAGAATTTACGGAGAATCGAAATTAGGAGGCAAAGAAATTGTCATGTATGCCAAGAGTCTGTGGACGCTATTCCTCACTACTTAATCTTTTGATTCTACTGTAGAGAAATACGTGCATATTCATAGTGAGCCAATGTTTGCTATTTTACGGAGCACCGACTCCTCCACTTCGCCCGAATCTATCTTTCGCTCCTTGACTAGCTAGTTTCTCAATCCTCTCCCAGTCCTTGACCAGTTCGGACGCGGCAGATGGGCCATCCTGTGCTCGGCCACCCAATGCACTTCCATCTTTCCATCCCATTTTCCGGAGAAGTTGGTTGCCAATATTCGAATCACTTTCAAGGCTTTTGGCAACCGGCGGAGGGTCATTCTGTATCGGGATTGTTTCGGCTTGAATTTCCTTTGTCGCTAGCACCGGAACCTCCGCACCGTACATATTCCGTCTTTGTTCAGCGCGATCGACATACTGAGGAATTTCCGTTTTGTCTTGCTCGCTTTTGCAAGATTGTCCTTGTGAAGCTGCGAAGCCCGTTCATGATGAAGAAGTTTTTCGACGGAAGGAAATTTTCGACGGCACAAAGGGCACATGGGTTCTCCCTTGGCGGTTCGTTGGAACTGTCGGTCATCAATTCGCTTTTCAACTTGACGATCCGACCACTTGTCTATATTCAATTCGTCCTGCTTGTGCACGCGTAGATTTTCCGCGGCAGTCGCATTCGATGTCTCTGTCGACGAGGCTTGTTGTTTAGGTTTACTGCTCTTTAGTGTCTTTGTCTTTAACTTGATCATGATGCTTTTCTTGGATCCTTCGACGCCATTTTCTGGTCGCGACGGGTCTAGAATCGGCACAGGGTCCATAGTGTTCGAGTTGCCCGCACTCTGGTTGTCGACCTTTGCACCGGCTCAAAGGAGGATTTAAGTCGCCGTTGTACTTGTAATATGTTCCCGTCTTATTACCATAGTACAACTTGCTCTTGGGGTCGTAAAGAAGTCGCTGATGCCCTCGTAAAACATGCCTGACCGGGCATCAAAACGAAAGCGGATCCTGTCGAGTCGAAACAAGGGGCCATTCCGGAACATTTTCGTCTCGCTTGGCTTCTTTACAGCTCTACCAAACTCATCCACCTCTGTTTCTTCCTCTTCTGTAAAATGCTCGTGGCTTTCGTGGTATCTATCGTTGCCGCGTTCGTCGGGAGGATACTCACCACAGCGATTGCACCGTTTGTCGTCCGGATAGTTCCACGTCAAACACTTCGTTGTAAGCAAAGACGGCAAGACATGTCAACAGGCAAATGATCAGTGACACGAAATTGCAACATAGTGACAAAATCAATGGGTGATTTCAAAAGAAAACCGAATTACCTCGAAGCATTTCCAATCACGGTATTCTCGAGAATCGCGACGCATGTAGCGGCTGTCGCCATCTTCATGATTGTCATATCCTTTAGATAAGAGAGTAATATTAATAATCATCAGGGGTGAGTCAAAGCCTTCACTCGATATGCTTCAGCCAACTGCTGTCAGGTCATCCGAATGTTTAATCACCTCGCCGAGAACGTTTCGATTCGTAGTCGTCGTATGGACGACGGCTCGTGTGTCCGTCCTGCTCGTCATATCCCCTTCGCTTTCTGTCTTGCGAGGAAACTCCATCTCTCATCATTTTTTAGTCAGGTCAAAAGCTAATGAGAAGGACTACAGAGGTGTAATCAGATGTTCACCACAACATTCTATCACAACAACGAAACAATCACGAAAGGAGCGAGCGAATGAATGAGAATTGAGAATGAGAACGAGCAACCGAAGGACCGATACCGGTATGACAGAATCAGATTTTAGGTGGTCACATGTCACATTCTTCGGTGACCAAGGAGCTGGAGGTTCGAGAGCTGGCATTTGGGCGGTTTGGTTCACATTGTAATTTGTAATTATTTTGGCCCTCCGGAAACGGCGCGGAAATGGCCCTCCACCTCCACGTCATCAAAGTCATGGGTTAGGGTTAGGGTCTGTCCTGCCATCTGCCTCTGCCATGCGCCATGAAGCCATGCAGCCATGCATTATTTTCAATCCGCTCGTTAGCTTGTTTTATTGGTGACCAAGGAGATGGAGGTTCGAGACCTGGCTTTTGGATTAAAAGCCAGATTTATCCTGGAAAATCAGCGACAACGGACAACCACGAAGAGCGGTACGAAAAGCCAGATCGGTTCTGGAAAGTGTTTCCGTCTGTCCTGCCACCTGCCATGCATTATTCGATCCGCTCGTTAGCTTGTTTTATTGGTGACCAAGGAGCTGGAGGTTCGAGATCTGGCATTTGGGATAAAAGCCAGATTTATCCTGGAAAATCGGCGACAACGACGAAGAGTACGAAAAGCCAGATCGGTTCTGGAAAGTGTTTCGTCCGGCCTTCGCAAGCACTACCGTATTTCCTAACGATAACGAGCTTTCAAATCCAGCATTTTGAAAAACGAACACGAAAAGTCTAGACAAAAGCACAATCATTATTAGCTGGCGTCCTGTTTTATAGGTTTTACTATGAATTCATAATCGGTTGGCCCTCCCTACAATCCTCCGGATATTGTCTTGATCGACATCGGCACCTGTCTAGGCGACATTCGAATCGGGCTCGAAGAGGTTGTTTTGTAAGATCCCGTCGTGGCAGTCGATGTCGACGACTTGCGACTTGTCGACATGGTACCGTCCGCATACGTTTTGGTGATTTCCGTAATAGTCTCGACACGCCCATCTGGATGCTGGACCTGTTTTGTTTTGGACGACATGGAGACGTAAGGAGTCCCGTCGTCGACAAGTAAGGGGCACTCGTAAGCGGACTAGCACTTCCTGTTGTTCGAATCGTTTTCGTCGTAATGGACGATCGAGCAGGGATTTGGTACTGCTTCGAGGACTTGGGAAGTCGACAGCTTAATTTTAGTGCTAGTCGGTGATGCAAATGTTTCCTTTGCTGCACAGTGCGTGTCGCGGTGCTGGGTGAAGCATTCGATTCAAAATCCTTGCCGAATTCCTCTCGAAACATGTCTCTAAACATTTCAAAGGGATCTTGGAATTCCGGATCGAACTTGTCGGACGAGAACGAAAATGAAAAAGTAGTGCCGTCGTCCTTGGTTCCAGTCGACTGGAACGTCGACTTGGTCCCATCATTTCTCATTTCGGTTTTAGTGGATGTAAATGGTACACTGGAAGAAGTAGAAAAGGGTGCACTCATACCGCTGGACGACTCTTCTCGAGGGACTGTATAGTGACGGGTGCGCGACCGCCTCGGTGACTGAGTGGTCGAATCGTCTTTTTCTTTTGATATTCATACTTTCTTCGAAGATCGCTGTCTGTCAGAATTTGATATGCGTTCGATATCTTTGCAAAGACGCCATTCGCCTTTTCACGTTCTTCCGGAGTAGGCTGCTTGTCGGGATGATTTTGAGCGCGAGTTTGCGGTACGCTTTCTTGATATCATTTTCGCTGGCATCCCTGCTCAATCCCAAGATTTCATAAGGATCATCATTCGCGTCCATTGTGATTGTTTATTAAGTGATTAAAGAAAGGTGAAGTAGCTAGCGTTGCTTTAGCATCCAAAATGAATGTGAAAACGGAAATGATAGTCAGGGGAGGTAAAAAGTCTTTCCTCCTTGTGCCTCATCTTTGAAAATTACCAGGTACCGGTACCGGTACTCCGTATTATGCTTCTGCATTCTGTGGTAGCTACTTTATTATTTACAGTCGCAAAAACAAGTACTGATTCTTCCATTTGTTAGAAGTCATGTGGTCAGTGGTCATTTGTCTTCCCAGTCTTGCGACATAATTACACTATTGTACAAAGTACCCAACCTTCCAACAAGTGCAATGCGTTGCTTCTCGTATTGGTGGCAAGCATTCGGGTTTTTACTTAGGCCCTTTGTATCTGGTTCGTTTATCCCTCCATAGTAATTTGGACAAAATAGTCGTTGAAGACTGGCTGGCGCGCAGTGTTCGGATATCCAGATAACAAACGCGAAGCGCATGCACCTCCAACGTCTTTTCATTGACTTTGCAGAAAACTTCGTCAGATCGAGGGAAAGAACCTCTGCACTCTGCACTGCACGCACACAGGAGTCGTTTGTGCAGCACAACATCCGACACTTTCCTTTTCGTTTTACAATAGCGAGGCTCAATTTACAATCACAAGACTAATTTCACCATGTGCAAGCCCGATCCATCCCCTCAGGTCAAGCCGCTGCCGAAAAGCAGTGAAAACAATGGCAAAGGTCAACCCGGCAAAGACGACTTTTCTGGAGTTACACGGAAGAACCGCACGCCACTCGTCGCAAGGAGATTCTAGCGAAATACCCTCAGGTGAAAGAATTATTCGGCCACGATCCCAATTTCAAGTATGTTGTTATGTTGCTCGTGTCGATTCAGGTTACCATGGCCTACTACATGCGCTTTTGCAACGGGTGGGTGTTTGTGCTCGGAGCTTACGCCGTTGGAGGTACTTGCAATCACATGCTCATGTTGGCGATGCACGAGCTTTCTCACAACCTCGGCTTCAAAAGATGCTTCACAACCGCATCTTTTCTCTGTTCGCCAACTTGCCGATCGGTATTCCCTCGGCCATTTCGTTCAAACGTTACCACCTGGAGCACCACAAGTATCAGGAGAAGTTGGCGTGGATGTAGACATTCCGACACCGGCAGAAGGTCGCATCTTCCAGAGCACATTCATGAAATTACTTTTCGTCATGAATCAGATCTTCTTTTATGCTCTTCGTCCTCTTTTGTGAACCCAAAGAAACCTGGAAAATGGGAGGCTATCAATGCGGCGTGCTGTATCGCTTTCGATGCTGCCATTCTATTGACACTTGGTCCTTGGGCCATGTTTTACTTGATTTTAAGTACCTACTTGGGTGCTGGTCTTCATCCCGTTGCTGGCCATTTCATCGCGGAGCACTATGTTTTCGTCAAGGGTGCCGAGACGTACTCTTATTACGGACCCTTGAACATTTTCGGCTTTAACGTTGGATACCACAACGAGCACCATGATTTCCCAAATATTCCAGGCTCTCGCTTACCAGAGCTAAGACGTATCGCCGCCGAGTTTTATGACCCCTCCCGAAATGCGAATCTTGGGTCATGGTGTTGTACAACTACATCTTTGATCCCAACATTTCTGCATTCTCGCGTGTCATGCGTCATACTTTGAGCGACAAGGATATTGCCGAGATTCGAAAACAGTAAATTATGTTAAATGTACAAGGTTTTATGTTATCAACGTTTTACTACTTGACCTAATCAACTGTATCACTTATTGAAAGCTTTCTCGAATCGTCCTCTTGCAAAAGTTTATCGAATTCCTTCAACTCTTGATCCATCTTTCGCTCTTTAATCTCTTCAATAGGCTTCCTCGTATCGAACAAAATGTCCTTGGAGCTCGCGCCTAATTGCCTCAAGCGCATACCCATCTTTGCGGCCGACTTTAGTTTACGTGCGAATGCGCTGTTCTTCAAGGCATCCTCCACCTTTTACGCATTCCGTTTCGTTTCTCGATCTTGGCATTTTCTTGTTTATTCCAGATATTTCTTGCCAAAGGGATAACGTTGAACAAAACGGCGTACGTGAGCAATAGGGGATAAAAGTCTGAACAGCTCCCATGTAGGACGGAAGACGGACACCATAAAGCGCGTACTGTCCTAGCAAATTACCAAGGTAAAGAGCTCCTGCCAAATTGACCACGCCCAATCCTCCAGCTAAAAATTTGTTCATATCCGTGGCAACACTGAATTTCAAACGACGCTCCGTCAATACATCAGTTTGACTGTCCGCTGCCGCATCCTCAAGCAATTCTTTCTCCGAATCGGACGGCGGAGGCAAAGCTTGACGTAGAATTCGAATCAAATCGGTTCGTTCGCTTGCACCAGCCGTCGAAATCCTATTCCAGTTCAAAAGCTCTGGATCTGGCGTGAGCTGGCGTCCGATGGCAAACCAGCTCGCTGCAATACCAGAGATTCCTCTACCTTTTCCACATTGATGAACGGTGTCATTTCCGATGCCTTACTGGCAGAGGTTTGCAGCTCCTGGAACGTATAAATGATTTCGCCGTCCTCCGTCACCTGTGCCTCACCACCTAGCGCCGTCACAATCGGAAGCACGAAACTCTGTTACGAGAAAGGAATGAGTCTCACGAAAGCAGAACTATGCTACCAACAAACAAACACTAGCAGGACGTACCTCATCCACGTAAGTGGCTTTCATGTATTCCGACGGATCCGGAGCGTTGTCACAAAGGAGCCAGCTGCTCCGCAGTTACGGCCCCATTGTTCGCTCGAATCACATTGGCAGCCAAAGCAAGACGCTTTTCCTCAATTTTCTCGTTTGGGTCCCCATCTCCGAAGACGTAGCTGAACACAGAAGGTAGAAATCCCATTTCATCAGGCCTTTGATACGGGTTGGCATAGTATCCATAGGGACGATTCCAATAAAGGAAATCAAACGGACTCGGTCCCCATATGTACGAGCCTCCAAAGCTCATTGAACCACCTCCTCCTCTTCGGTTGTCATCACGATCATCATCACTTCGACTATTCCCGCTTTGCAAGAAAAGATGGTGCTAAAATGGCAAATACCGATGCCAAAAGAGTCACTCCAAAGGATGCACGAAGGAACCAGAATATACTGGGCCATGCCTTTCGAAGTGTAGCCGTTGCTTTGTACTTTGCCGAGTTGCTGGCTAATGTCGCTTTCAAATCCGGTGGAAACTGATAAATGAGCTCACCGTCCTTGTCGACGGCAATGTCGCCTTGCGACAGCGAAGCCAGCGCCACTAAATCTTTTCTAGCCTGTGAAAGCGATACACCGGCTTTGGCGGCCACGTCCGAAGCCACGACTCGCTTTTCGGGCATGGCGTCCACTACATCCACGACAATATCGGAAGGAAGCTTTTCCATGAGATCTTCGTATTTTACCATTTGCCGCGTGGAGGAATGCATGCGCGGAATCGAAGGACGCGATGGAGCGAAGCTGGCTGCGCCGTGCATGGATATAGCTATGTAGCACAAACCTAACAGCTGCGCATTCGTGCTCCTTTAACAATCATACTGCTTTTACTTTTTATATGGTTGCTAATAATAAAAAGAAGCTTGGATATCTATACTCACTATCACGAATGCTTGTATCCCAACAGCGCAAATCTCTCGAATAAAAATCGCGACATTTCTATTCTTCTCCGACGACCTTTTCGCGGGGACGTTATCCGTATTAAGGTTACGATTACGATTTCCTACACGTGGCTCTTTGAATGTATACTTAACCCTACTCTATCTCGTGCACTCTGCCTCTGCACTCTGCACGCTTCTTCCGCCGGAAAACTTTCTCGTCATTGACGTCAGATGTGTTGACTCAACTGAAAAGTAGTTTAACTTCAAACAAGAGCCAAGGGAAATCGAAAGAATTTCTTGCGAAGCGATTGGAATGAAAAATGGAGAATGGTAAACGTCAAACGGTTCCCACCGGCTTATGGCCGCCATTGTTTCATTCTTGTTATATTTTTCAAATGTTTAGAACATCAAGACCATGACGAATCATCATCAAGCTGACGAAAGTATCCTGCATTGCATTTCTGTCTTGCGAATGCAAGAGCAGTCGGCATATCTCAAATCGACCGCCGAGTATGCTCAAATAGACCTCGACGATCGGAGTGACATGGCATTCTGGTGGTTGAACTTGCTCGAGATTCTCGAGTACCCTTCGGAAATTTCAGAGATTGCCATGTCGTATTCAGATCGATACATCTGTACCAAAGCTGGCTCCTTGCTTGTCCGAGATCGCAAAGCCTTTCGTTTGCTTTGTGTGACATGTATATACACTGCGATCAAAGTGCATGGATACGCGTGCGTTCCACCGTCTTCCTTTTCACAGTTATGTCAATACGAGTACACACCTGAGCAGATTGAAGAAATGGAATCCAAGTTGTTGCGTGAACTGGAGTGGCGGATGAATCCGCCCACGGGACGGTCCTATCTACGTTACTTGGTCGAGCTTTTGCCTGTCGAAGACGACAAACAAGTTGTTTTGATGTTGGCGGATCATCAAGTACTACAGGCGATGCAGAACGAACAGTGGATCTCAAAACATCGTCCACCATTGCTTATTGTGCATTTATCAATGCATCGGAAATGGTGGGGATCGATAGCACTGTTTTGTCGTCACTGCAACGAATACTACGCGTTTCGTTGGACATGAAATGTAATCAAGAAACCGAAATCAGGAATGATCTACAAAAGTTGGTACTGAAAAGCAACGACAAGTTGGACAAGGTCTTTTCTTCTTCCAGCGACAAGCCAATCGATCTGGGATTCAAAGCTGCCGAGGGATCCGCCAGTGCCTCACCAAGATCTGCTCTTCATCAAGAGTTGTAATTCAAGTGTTCATCATCCGTTTATTTGTTAAACAGTATATCATATGTAATGATTGCGTTTTTGTACGAACAAAATGAAACATCATCTGTATCAGTAACCTTTACAACTCTTTCTTTAGCAAACAATCTAGAAACTTTCGATGATTCACTATCCGAAACACTCTCTTTTCCGCCCTCGAATCTGCACTTGCTCCAAACGCGACAAGGTAGCTTCCGCCTTGTCAGCTTTAGCCTTGTAACTATTCAAAAGATTCACCCAAAAGTCGCGCGGCAGTTTCGGATGCGTCGAACTGAGCGCACGTTCAAGTACATACAAATCGACAGCTCGTTCTTCCATAGAACTCGTATTCTTAGCCAGACCAAAGTCAATCGCTACCAGCGTACACTCGGGTAACCGAATCATGGCATTCGATGTCGTGAGATCGCCGTGTACGACGCCGAGATTGTGCAAATCGGCAACCATTTCTCCAAATTTTGTAGCGAGTTTTAGTAATTTGTCGTGTTGTGGGCTTGTATTGTTTATTTCTGCTGGTGTTAACTCCATTAATAAATCCTTTTCGAGATACTCGCGGACAGTGGGTGCGTCAATGTATTCCAGATAGAGCACTGGCGCGCTGGTGCGTAATACAGCAGGCACGGGGATTCCTTTCTCTGTACATTTCGATAAGATCCTCGATTCCGCTCGGCATCTCTGTTTTGTCAACTTTTCATCGAGAGCGGGATGTCGATACGCTTTCGAAAATCGTTCTTTGCAATGCAAGGAACGTCGAACAAAGATCCTGCCGGTATTTTCCACAATTTGGCTTCCGCGCCTTGTGATACGAGCTCCCAGTCGTCACCGACGCTGAATACTTCGGCTTCTGTCATTTCGAAAGTCGTTGATTGTTGAACTGGTACGCAACTGCTCGATACAATGACCATGTTGGGTCGTTTTGTCGTCTTCCGTTGTTGTTGTCGCCTTTAAAAATTGGAACGTACACCCGGACAGACCGCTCTCCGCCGCTTCCAACAATAATAACCGATCCGGCCGCCGCCGCATTATATTGCGGAATTGCGAGGAGCATTATTGATACCGTAACCTTTTTCTGTTTGGTTGTGTTACTTCTCTTCCTCGATTTGTTTCCATTGTAACTACCGATACTCTCCTAAAACAAATAAAAACAAGAATTCTCCTGCCATTCGTTTCCACGTTCTCCTTCGTCAATATTTCTCTACAAGCTAGAATGCAGCTACGTGTCTGGTAAAGCGCTTCATGTCTTGGCCGTCTTGCAACCGCCAGTTCATCGATCATCGTTGTTTCTTGTCCCTGTCAAGATGTGTAGTGAGTCGAGAAACCTGCGGTAGGATGGCTCACATGTGAGTGCTCGGCAATGCATCAAAATGGCGTTTAACACTTCCCACGCGCATCGTTCCTTTTCTTTCTGCTTCAGCTGACAAAGCTACTACTGGCTCGTCCTTCAGGTAGCTCAAACACGGTGTAAATGACGAGCCATTCACGAATCGCCATGGAATAATATCATGGCATAATCGGGATTTTTGGCGATGCGTAGGAACGCAAAAACACAAAGTTTCGTTTCGTAATAGCCGTTTCGGCATAACCGTGTTACGCCTATACGTTTGCATTATGCCCGTAATGCTACGCAAAACTTCAACATTGAAACAGGTAGGGTCGAGGCTTGGAGGAATACTTTCAGGCCCAGACCTCTCGTACATAACATAACAAACGGAACCATGAACATTCATCAAAAGACGAGTTGGACATGTTGGCAGCTCGAGAAGCTGATTTTCAATGCAACACGTGGCTCGATGATACACGGAATGCTTCCATGCTGTTGCAGGCCAATCCAGTCAGTTGCACGAGACCACTTAATGCAATGTGCCGCGAGAAACTGGTCCTCTGGTGCTACGCTGTGGCTGCTACCTTTCATGTCAGCGACGAAGTAGTCGAAGTCGCAATTTCCATGGTGGACCGATATTTATCAAGTGATTCAGGAAAGCACGTGATCGCCAGTCGGCCAACGTTTCGTCTCGTATTCATGACAAGTCTCTACGTCGCATGCAAAGCGATTGAGACAAGTCCAATAAGGCTTCGCGAATTCCAAAAGATCGGTCATGGCACAATCACAGTACAAGAAATGATTGAAATGGAGCAAGAACTTCTCTTTGGATTAAACTGGCGCTTGTATCGACCAACGACCATTGGTATCCTTCAAGCGGTGTTCAAGGGCTACCAAAATACTCTCTGCTTCCAGAAGAACGCCAACGAATATGGAGTTTCATGCATGTGTATTGCCGTCTCGCCATGAAAAGCTCCGAGCTCGTGGGTGTACAAGCTTCTGCTATCGTGTTTGCTGCAGTAGCGAATGCATTTCACCGTTTCGCCTTTTCGGACAAAGCATTCGCCCAAGTTTCCCGAATATTTTCAAAACATTTTCATTTGAGCTTGTCTTCCAACGCGGTGATAGGAACTGAGCGCGCGATTTCCGCTTCAGCAGAGTTACAGCAATTTGATCCGAGACAAAGCCGCATCAAATTTTCAAAACAATTCTTCGAGGCCGATTATTCACAGCAGCTTTCGCAGGGTGTTGCATCTCCGACGTCTGTTGCGCATCTGAAGCACTTCTAACGACGATATCATGAACGGAGCGTAACCCTCCGCGACGAGCCATCAGTCTTGATGCAGACAAGATCGTAGACGGGTTGATGTTTCGACAACTCGCATCATCATGGCCGAGAGAAACGCGGTACGTCGGCATAATTTATTATTGAAAAATGTGAGACACGTGATTGACACACGACATGTTTCAGTCCGACATGGGTGTCTTTGTTCCTAAGTGCTAAATCCCGGACTACAGTATTCCAATCCCGATCGCGGGTGATTACTTATGCCCTCCCATTTTGCTTGTACAGATAACAAGAGCACATAATATTACTATTATTTTTGTGTCATAAGCTCCTAAATCGCGCTGTAATTATTCCAAACCTGTTTCCGTGGTTTGCTATTTGCCCGGAAAAGACGCTGTCCGCGTTTGCGCCATAGTAGAAAACCTACCGCAACCAAGGGGCAAAAGCCCTGGGAAACATGTGATGCAATAGAGTTCTCCCGCTCCATCAAAATTGTTTCCACTTCGTCTTGCAGCAAAAGACGACACACCATTATGGTCGACGAGAACCATTCAATAAACCCAACGATGGAGCAGCGGCTCGAAGTAATAGCTTCGATGCGTACGCAAGAAACGGTGTGTACGCCAAGTGCGATTGGCTGGCACTCGAAAGCAGCAGCAGCGAGCCATCCGCATTACCGCAAAGCCCGCAACATGCAACCGTATGCGACGTCAACTCGGATTGCCGCGAAAAGATGGTCACCTGGTGCAACAATATTGTTGATTTCTGCGGATACAGTCGAGAAACCGTCGAAGTTGCGGTGTCCTACGTCGATCGGTATCTCGCAACTGCTCCGGGCAAGAGTGCTCGAAGGAATCGCATGGACTTTCAATTACTCTTCATGACATCCTTATACACAGCAGTCAAAATTCACGAAGAGACTGCGCTTGATACAACAGTAATTGCTGGTTTCGGTCCGGAAATGATGACCCCGGAAGATATTGAAGCAATGGAGATGAAACTGTTGCAGGCACTGAATTGGCGTGTCAATCCTCCGACGACCATGGGTTTTGTTCGACTGCTTCTGGAAGCCGTTCCAGAAGATGTCGTCGATCTCAAAACATTACACGACGTACACGAACTATCGCGAGTGCAGACCGAATTTGTATGCAGCAATTATCATTTTGTCACGGTCCCGCCATCTATTGTGGCTTACTGCGCCATGATGAACTCGCTGGATAATCTTCGACTCAGTGCCAAGAAACTGGGATATGTGGGATATTTCCTTTCTCTGGTGTTGAAAATTGACTGCAACTCCGATCACGTGATCGACGTGCAAAGCTTTCTTTATCCCTTTGTTACGCTCCAGATGATCGACCGTCGCACGCATGCGCCCTGCGATGGTACGCGTTCGATTCGAAAGAGACGAGGACGAAGACGAAAGTCCCTCACCATTCCCCGAAATCGATCCTGTACACATCCTTCTTTTAGAACATGTTCATAACTCACTAGAAATACCCCAATTTCATAACCCAGAACGAAACGGAATGGCTTGCGTTTGGTTGACAATAAGTGCTTGCTTCTAGTCAGTCGTCTAGCTAGCATGCTTGTCTTTACTGAGATCCTAGTCAATGTAACTATCCATCATAGCTGCCTATTCCTCATCTCCCTAGAGCTAAAAGGGTTACTTTGATGCATTGGACATTCCCCGATTAGAACCACGATCAACCGGAGAGGTGAGCTACTGCTGACTATGTAGAGTTCCACACGAACGGGTGCAAACAGTGCGCGAGCGCGGCCAACGGCCAGTTCAATACCGGAACGATATTATTCTGAAACGAAAGAACGACAAAAAAATAAAAGCGTTCGCTATCGTTCCGACTTGCAACAAAACGGTATGAATAATCGCTTGAGAACTTTCAACAAATTTGCGCTTCATCGTTCGTATTTAACAACCATGAGCAGTAAGCCGAGCTTTATCGTCACTTATGTAAGTATTTTCGACTCGAAGGAATGATTTGGCGCGAGATAGTCGACGGGCAACGTGCGAAGCGACTCGATGACTTTGTGTCTTTGATAACAACGAGTGCGGTTCCGTCGGGCTGAATGCCCGTTTTCGCACACGGTTTGGTTTGCTGTTGGAAAGCGTTGTTCTGTTTTCTTCAAATACTGTCGTAGTGTGTATTCATGAGACGCTTTCCTTGTGTATCAGGAAGCGAAAACTGTCTCTCATTTGTTCGCTCTCCCAACATTTCCTAGTGCCGAAACTGAGACGGGGCTACCAGGAATACAGCACAGCGGCACAGGCTGTCAAAGCCATCTTTCCTGGTAGCAAAATTCAACAAAATCAGACGGACAACTATCCACCTCGTGTCACTGTTTCGGCAGTGCTCGACGGCAAGGAAACGGTGGATATTTGGAGCGGCCCACAACGAGACTTGTTTCGAAAATATGCGGCGCAGCGCACCAAATCCATTCAGGCGATTCAAGCCAATCTAAAAGATTTCAAAGAGGAGTACTGATAAGGATTTATGGTTTTGAATTCTGGAAAGTGAATTTTGCGAGGCGCACATTTTGAAAAAAGCGAGCTGTGAAAACCTGGCCTGCTATCTCTGTTGAATGAAGATAAATTAAGACGTTCTACCGTGCCGACTGTAGAAGTTGTGGTTTGTCTGACAAATGGATGATGGCAACGGATTGTTGGTGCTAGGTCTTTGTACGTGAACTGACCCTACAATGGGCTTCGAGTTTTTCGTTTTTCAAGAAAAATAATACATGTAGCTCTACGGCCCAGTCTCAAAGTCTTAACACCGTTTGGTAGATATTGCTGTTCGTCTAAGAGGGAGAGAGCTGGAGCAATAGCTCCATTCTGTTTGTGCTGTGATGCGGACTTTTCGTTAACGCCAGTTCATTATTAGGCAGTAGGTTGACAACGTACGTCCTCCTCCCGGTGCATCACTCTCCTCTCGTTCTCAAAGCAGCGACAATAATACGTCTTTTTTCCGACACATCAAAAAACTTGACTTCATCGACTGACTGTTGGAGATAGCAATGGCTGGACGACGGTCAGAAAGCAGCGCACGAGGTGCGCGAATTCATACAAGACGGACGATACCGAAGCCATCCGTTACTCGAATGACGTAAATAGAAAACTGACTCAGGACAAGCCGAGCCACGAAAAGGAAAACAACAACAACAACGATCATCGGCATGAAGGTCTCATTGTTGTTTGCGAATCTAAAGTAAAACGAAAGTTATCTTTACTCGGTTGTTTGTTCGGTATTTATCGTTGTCTTGATTGGACGCGATTATCGTTACAGAAATCGTAGTTTCAACATTCGCAAACAACAAAAGGGTTTGTTTATGCGACAACAAAAACAAAAAACAAAAAAAAAACAACATGTCAGGCAACAGCGGTGGGGCCAACGCCCCAGACCGTGTTGAGAGCAATGGAGGGTCCAACAACCCCATGGACAGGGACGACGCAACCGAACCGCTGGAAACCGTGGTGCAGCTTCTGATACTTGGGGCCTCGCCGAACTCGGCGACGCAAAATATGACATAATTGCTGGAAAGGAGACTTTCACCGAGGTGACCGCAAAAGATTGCCACATTCGTGGAGCAAGAAATACCAAAATGCCGGCAGTACCGAGTTGGGATGGTCA